>LPNX010995521.1:282791-319507 GCA_001517045.1 Pseudotsuga menziesii | reverse complement strand
TCTCCTTTGACGCTACCACTTACATAACTCACAACGGCTTCAAGACTCACTGTTGGCATCAATGACCAGGCACTGTTGGCATCAATGACAACTTAATCAACAACCCTTTTTTCATTTCAACATTTTTATGTTGAGGGACAATTTTTAATCACCAAAAATTAAAAAAACCTAGGTAAAACCTAATGAAATCCCGCAAGACTCTGGATAGTGTCTAGCATGGTTACATAGAACATTCTTGGGCCTTAGTCACCTCGTGGACTCGATCATTAGAACGCCTTTCACCACTTTGGAGGTATTTTTGAGTGAAAAACTCAGATAATTAAAATCACTAGAAAGGAATTTTAATTATCCAACGGCAAAAACACTCGATCAAAGGACTTCCCTAATGAAAAAGTCTTAGTTAACTAAGATATGCAAAAACTAGACCTTCATGCAGACATATCATTACAAAATCCCCCGTAGGGGTGCGAAAACTTCATGGAGGAAAGATAAGAAGAGTTGCCTCACTTGAAAAGAATTTATTAGGTACTTCTTTCTCATCTTCAAGGTACATGGTGCATGGTTGCCCACGTAGTTGGTTAGGTGGTCAATAGAAAGCACAACTCTACCTGCCACTACAACATCAGGGGCAACTGACAAGGAAGTAGATCCACGGTTGAAGCTATACTCCCACACACTTCAGAGCGAAGACATAGATAACATGGGGTCCAACATGCATAGGGGTCAAAGGGGGTGGTCCTCCAGATCACGTATCTTAGTTTAAGTCAAGGTAAGGATCCAGTATGGATGGGTCAGATGGGTGGGGACAGTGTAAGGTGATACCATAGCTAGCAAATGGGACAAAGATGACCAAGTCTATACCAAGAAAGGGGAAGGAACCAATGTGCATATAGAGGAGCCTTGCAATCAAGGCATCATGACCATTCAAAAGGTTATTTTGTGACAATAACAAATGGACAAAGGATAATAATAGCTAATCACCTAGCACCAAGTCAGGTTACTAATATAAATAAAGGAAACAAAACATTACATAAATGTGCCATACCATATACCTGCTCTTCCATATACCTGCCATGCTGCCTGAATTTGGATGATGGTCTCTGACACTGATGGGCAAGGAAGAAGCGACACTAATATGCTAATATCTTTGTGAACCATGACATAACAAACTTGACCAAAAGTGGGGTCATGTGGGAACAACAGTGGCCTGGGAGCCTGGAGTATGCACTAAATAAATCTCTGAGTGAAGGGCACACTACTGATGATGAATGTCTCATAGCTCTGCTTATGCTCATGTAAGCACTAGCTCTATGCTCTGGTACTAAATCTGCATCGTGGTGGCTCCAGCTAACATGGATGTGATAACAATACTCAACAGTACGAGGAGTATGTTCAGACTCTCCAAGTACGACTCCACATGAGAAAATGTGGGCTAGATGGAGTCACGGGGGTGTGTCCAACACTACAGTAAACAAGGGTGTAGCCTGATAGGGCCCTAGGGTTACTTTCTAGTGGTTCCTGCTTTCTTTGTGAAATTTTCCTACACGAGGTAAAACTCGAGACGTTTGATTTTCGTCTTGGGAGGTTAATTGAAAATGTGAAGACTAATTACTAGCCACTTGTTATCACGAATCTTGTAGTTTCCCCATGGATTGATCCTATTCAGGTCGGGAGAGGGGACAAGCAACCAAAGTCATGGCCTACGAATACCCCAACCCTCAAATGATGGATGGTTGTCATGTCGGTTGGGATATCCTTCGCTTTATGCCACTGAAGCCCAAGTGACAAAGGGGGAGACCTAGACCTATCCTAAAAGGACAAACCTACAACTAGTCACCAGATCAAACCCAAACAAAGAATACGTAAGGTGAGATCTTAAAACCCTAGATTTAAGGAATAAGCCACGATTTAAGGCATGCTTGAGCGGAGTTGGTTACGGGTGTTGGAAATGTTGCTCAAGCTAAATATAGTGGTGACTTATGGGATTAATGATTAGATCTAGGATCAGTGTGCTAGTTCAATTGTTCAAACCTGGGACCCTGGGGGAATTTAAACAAAAATATGGAAATTCCCAAGGAGAGGCTAAACCAAAGGAAATTTAGATGAAAGATTTGATAGAAAGAAGAAATCCGAATAGAAACCGAAAAAAAGGACACAGGAAACCATGCTGACAATTCAGGATGGGTATTTTCTCCCACGGATTAGTGCATCTTTAAGGTGGGAAAATGGAGTCCAAAAATGACGCCTAGGAGAGAGAGAGGGTTTTTTGTGATGGCCAACAAAACCCAAATTGCCAAATTTACATATTCCCAGTGCAAAATGATTCGACGATTTTCCTATTTTCTACAAGTGATTTTTTTTTTCAGTGAAGTGTGTGATGTGCAATGAATGAAAATTGAAATGCTGAGAACTAATCTGAGAAATGTACGTGAAATTTGTAGATATCCTCCTGGATGATGAAGAATGCCTCCTTGAAGATCAAGTGAGAGATCCGAGTAAGATCTTGGTGTAAATTTTACTTTAAAACTCAAGCTAGGGCTAAACATTATATTTCATTTTTACTGATAACCACACATGAATTTCATTTACTAGTATTGCAGAAAAAAGTAAATACTGAGAAACATCAACAACAATCACATAAATATAGACACAGTGTTTTGGGTATGGAAACCCTCGAATAAAACCCAAGATGGGAAAACCGATGCAACAGTCAGATATGAAATTCTATTAAGAAGATATGGAACAATTACAATCCAACAGATGAATTCACCCAACCTAGTGAAATAGAACCTCTGCAAAATCACTAAACAAGCCCAACAAATAGTACGACCACCCTGCGCAGCTGTACGACCTCCAACGTCAGCTATACGACCTTGTGCGTCAGCCGTACAGATCCATATGGTCTTGACGTCAATTGTACAGAATCCATATGGCTAATTTACGACCTCCTCTACAGCGTATCGCTTCTCCTTTGTGTGATCTTGGACGGCTTGATGCTTTGCCTAGTAACTCCACAAATCCTCTGGGTGAGTATTCCTCTGTCTTCTTTGCAAACCTCTTTGTCTGACTTCTCCCTTTGTCTGTATCTCTCCTGTGTGTGTTCTCTCCACCAAATCTTCTTTTAACTCAATGGCCAAGCAAAAACCCTAACCCTTACTATGGATCAAATGGATGTGATCCTTTGGTGGGATCAATGGCCAAGATTAGATTAACCATAATTTAAATTATTTCACTTTTCACTTTATAAAAGTGATTCTATTAAGTCAAAATCAAATTAGATTAATTAATGTATTTTCCTCAGTCTAAACTTGGGAAAATCACATTAATACATTTGGCTTCATGTTTAATGTCTTCTTAGCATGCAAGGACACATGCATTGCAAGAAGACCTTCCTTGTTGCCACTTTCTAACAATCCCTCTCAATGAAGAAGGGATTCGGTAGCAACCCCAACTAGTTTCTGAACTTCACAAAACTATGTTTGCAAAGTGCCTTGGTGAAAATTTCCGCCACTTGCTCATTTGTCTGAATGTACTCCAACTGAATGGTTCCTTTCTATATACAATCTCTCAGGAATTGGTATCGAATGTCTATCTGTTTTCTCCGGTCATGGAAAACTGGATTTTCAGATAGTCTGATGCCATTCTGATTGTCACAGTGAACTACTGTAGCTTCTAGCTCACACTCGAACAACTCTGAAAGCAACTTTCTCAGCCACATTCCCTCATAAGCAGCCAAACTGGCTGCCATGTACTCAGCCGCTGTCGAGCTCAAAGCAACTAACTTCTGCTTTCTACTGAACCAAGAGACAACCCCTGACCCAATGTTGAAGTAGCAACCTGAAGTGCTCTTCCGGTCTTCTACACATCCTGCCTAGTCAACATCTGTGAAGCCTGCTAACTGTACACTCCCTTTGCGCTCATAAACTAACCCATACTCCACTGTACCTTTGATGTAGCAAAGCACGTGCTTCACAGCCGTCCAATGCACTCTTCGAGCTCCGAGGGTCCACCATGAACTGGCTCAAAGAGCTGATTGCAAAGCTAATGTCTGGCCGTGTGTTGACCAAATACATGAGTGATTCGATAAGTTGGCGATACAATGTAGGATCAAACTTGTCTAACCTTGATGCATCAATCTTCCTCCAATTGGAAATTAGAGGTATGGGCACAGGCTTGCAATCCACCATCTTGAATCTCTTCAAGATCTCCACTGCATACTTCCCTTGTCCAATGAAGAAGCACCCATCTCTCTGCTAAATCTCCAAGCCTAGGAAGTAATGCATCAACCCAAGGTCTTTCATCTCAAACTTAATTGCAAGATTGGACTTGCAGTCGTCAATCTACCTCTCATCTCCTGTAAGAAAGAGATCATCTACATATAGGACAAGTATGAGTGGCACCTCACATGTCAAGAAGTACAGGTTGTGGTCTGCCTCACTCCGTTTGAATTCCATCTCTGGTAGGTAGCTGTCTATCCTCGAGTACCATGCTCGAGGTGCTTGCTTGAGCCCATAAAGAGCTCTCTGCATCCTGCATACATGCGTCTCCCTGTTCTCCACATAAAACCCCTCGGGCTGCTCAATGAATACCTCCTCCTATATAACTTCGTTGAGGAAGGAAGTCTTGAGGTCCATTTGATGAACACGCCAACCCATCTTTGCTGCTAATGAGATAAAGGTCCGAATAGAAGAATATCTGGCAATAGGGGCGAAGGTCTCCTCATAGTCAATACCCTCCTTCTGTGAAAACCCCTTTGCTACGAAGCGCGCCTTGTACTTCTCCACGCTTTCGTCTGCTGAATGCTTCACCTTGTAGATCCATCTGGATCCCACCACCTTTTTACCTTTTGGCCTCGACACAACCTCCCATACCTGATTCTTCATGATTGAGTCATACTCCTCAACCATGGCCTCCTGCCACACGTCATGTTGTGGAGCCTCCTCGAAACTAGAAGGTTCGGAGTTAATCAACTTCGTCATTAATGCCATATAGCTAAGTCTCTATGGTGGCTTGCTCTGCCTCATGGAGCTTTGTGGGAATAGTCACCTCCCTGGAATCCTGAACTGTGGACCGAAACCACTTAGGTCGTGGCCTAGTGTTTACCTGCTAGATATTCGTCTCCTGCTTGTGGATTTTTCCATGAGCAGCATCGAGAGCCATTCTCTTAGGAGAATGGGGACATCTTGTCAAGGACCAAGATGTGGAACCAGTCTAGCACTGGGGGAACTCAGCCTTGAGCTGAGTAGCCATTTTGTTGAATGGGGACATCTGGTTAAGGACCAGGACGTGGAACCAGTCCAACACTGGGGGAACTCAACCTTGAGTTGAGTAGCCATTATGTTGAATGAGGACATCTGGTCGAGGACCAGGATGTGGAACCAGTCCAGCACTGGGGGAACTCAACCTAGAGCTGAGTGGCCATTCTTTGAATGGAGGCACTCGGTCAGTTACTAGGAAGATGAACGAGTCTAGTACTGGGGGATTCAGCCTAGGGCTGAGGGCCATTCTCCGGGAGAATGGAGGCGCTTGGTTAGTTACCAAGTATTTGACCTTGGGTCAAATTCTGCAGCCTATGGCTGAGGCACCTTGTCAGTTACCAGGACATCACTATAAGTCCTAGATCGGGTATGGGCATGTGACACACTCCTACCCTCGATCTGTGGGCTTTGTGATCTTCTCCAAGGCTTAGCTACCCTTGGTTAAGACACCTAGTACCCCATCTTGGTGGCACAAGGAGTGTGAGATAAAAAGCATTTGTAATTCTCTCTATTTATGATGTACTTTGAGTGGGGACGAAGGACCCCTATGACCACTTGTTTTGACCATAGGACACTTGAAGAAGGCTAAAAGTAAAAGTCAAAAATACATAAGGACCCTTAGACCACTAAGGAGTCAAAGTGAAAGTGCAAAAAGACCTTTAGGGCCACTAAAGGTAAAAGTAAAAAAGATAAAAGAATAAAATATTATTATTTTGTTTTTTTAAGTTTTGGTCCACATTCAGGTGATTCAAACGCTATAAAAGAAGATCAATCCATTTCATTTTAATAACACACTTGCTCATCATCTTATAACTGCTTCAAGGAAGATTTTCGTTGGTCTTGAAGAGAAGAAAAATTCTGTGGTTATGCCCTAGCATGAAGGTCTCTAGCTAGGCCACCCCCTCTTGTTACAGTCAAACCCTAAGCTAGGGTTTCACTCACGGTGATCACTTGCAGCAGCCTCTCCATCTTCTTCACGAACTAGGGCATCACCAAACCCTCACGACACCTGCAACATATCTTCATAGGCAGCTTCTCTAAACACTCGGGCAACTTGGATCCTTCATAGACAGCCTCATTCCACCCTTGGGCAGCTCGGATCCTTCACGAGCAGCCTCCTCTTGGTTGATTTCAGTCCCGGGCAGCTCCAACAAGAGCTCGGGAAGCCTGGTACAGTCTCGAGCAAACAGGTACAAATCTCGTGTTGGCATCCGGGCAGCTCGGTACAGGTCCGGGCAGACAGGTACTTGCTCGGGCAACAACATCATTATCCGGGCAGCTCTGTATCGGTCTGGGCAGATAGGTACTTGCTCGGGCAGTAACAACAGCATTCGGGCAGCGCCATACAGGTCAGGGCAGACAGGTATAGGCTCGGGCAGGCATCCGAGCAGTTTGGGCAGGCAGCAGGATATCTAGGCAGCTCTGGGCAACAAGAAATTATCTCGGCTAACAGATCTTGGATTTTTGGGCAATAGGAAGAAATTAGGGTATGAAGCCCTAATTTGGATTTTTCTGTAAAATTCATCTGTTGTGGATTTTTGATCTGTGGTTCAAACAAATTAGGGTTTTAGAATTATTGAAGACTCGGTCATCTCATTTAAGAGATGAATTACTAATGGTTTTGGGGTTCTTGTCCTTTAAAGGTTTCCTCGTGAAGAACTCTTGTGTTCAGTGTGTGTGAGGTACTTGATGTTTCTACTGCACTTTTCTATTGTTATCTTACAGTCTGCAAAATTTTAAAGAGTACATGCTAATGTTAAAATTCAACACTTCTGCGGTTGTTGGACACAATGGCCACACTGAGAGGGGGGGCGTGAATCAGTGTGAGAGATATTTAAACCTTTTTACTTTAAATTAATCGATCAGAGTATGTCAAGCATTATATTATCAAATTACATCATCATATGCATTAGCTAAATCAACCATGAGTCATAAGCACAATCATAACATCAAGAGAGACAAGAATATTTGTAATTTTGATCTTTATTTATGGTAATGGAAGACTACAATCTTCTCGATTACAATCAACACCAACTAATGAAAAGAGCACCAATTCTTGTAACAGGACCCAGCTTGGTTTTCTTAGCTCGAACTAAGAAAGGGTTGAGGAGTCCAATCCTCAAGTGCAAGATCCTTCTTGTAAGCAATCATATACCTCTGTTTCTCAACCAACGTATCAACACTGCTGGTCAATCTCTGCTCATCACTTTGCTGGTCAACACTGCTGGTCAATCTCTGCTCATCACTCAGTTGGTCAAAACTATTGGTCAATCTCTGCTCATCACTCTTGTCAATCTGCTCTTCCACATTTGCAACACTGTTGGTCAATGCAACTTGTCATCGAGGTCTGTTCATACAAGAGACACTTCTGCTGAAGGTATCAATGCCACACCATTGCTGCTATCATCATCAAAAGGTTTGTCAAACTGAACATGTCATAAAGATACCAAAATCACCATCAAGGTCTGCAACATCATCATAGGGTTTGCATCATCATAGTGTTTGCATCATCATAGGGTTTGCATTAAAGTGTACAATGCATCATATCATCATGTACAAGTGTGTATGCATTGTACATGCATCATCCTCATAAGGGTGTTCATCATGGAGCAGAGTAGAGCATGCATCATCAAAGCACGCATCACCAACACAATGTGTATGTGCATCAACATATCATCATGTACAACATCATATATAACATCATAGTAAACATTACTATACCACTGTATCTATCATTGTATGCATCACTACACAACTGTATACTACATTGCAAAATTTATGTCATTGTACACCCTTCACCACTGTATACATACCACTGTAAGTATATTGTTCATTACTGCTCACACATCACTGTTCATTGTGTATCAACATCATCATCATCGTGTGCATAGTGTGCATCATGTATGCATCATCAACAAGGTCATTGTACATCATTGTTCATAGCATATCTTAGTCAATATCTGAGTGTGTCTGTTGGTGGAAGAAGGGCATTAATGAGACATCACTCAAACATTGTCACCATCATCAAAATGTCTCTCAAACTGAACGTATCATCAAGGTCTAGAACATCATAGGGTCTGATCATAGTGTTGGAGTTTGTGCAACTTCAGAAGCTATTCTTATTGTCCTCCTTCAGGAGTTGAACTTGTTGTAATCATTCATACAGACCCTAAAAAGAACAATGTAAGCCTCGGGGTGAAACGCCAGCAATAAAAGAATAAAATAAAAATTATGAATATAAAATTATATTGCTCCCCCAAGTGAAGTCGACCCCAGTTAAATTCTGAGTGGGAAAACGGTATAAATAGGAGGCACCCCTCATTATTACACACAGCAGCACCACATCAACACAAGTGAAGTGTGTAGTTTTCTGGGAGAGAGTGCAACTACACAGTAGCTCAAAGAATTTCGCATACACTGCTAAAGAAGACTGTTTTCATGGTTTCAATCTTTGGAAAGCATTTCCATATTTTTCTTTTCTTTCTTCATTGTACTCTGATCTTAGAATTATTATCTCTAGACGAAGGTTGCTGGGTTTTCTCCCATTTGGGTATCCCAGGTGAAAAATACTTGTGTTATTGTTTTGTGCTTTGTCTATCTTCTAGTGATCCTATTGATAAATGCAATTAAGATATATTGCTATAATCTTAAGAAAATCTAACATGGTATTAGAGCAGTGCTAGAAGAAGCCATTGCAGGAACTGTGTCGGAAACCTGTTGAACCTGGGGTTTCATCTTTCAAGGTCTTCACTCAACCTTTTGGCAGAAAAAGAGAATTGGGAGTTTAGGTCTAAGGAGGGCACATCTTTTGGTGAAGACAAAATTCAATTATGAGAATTTTCAATTTTGACCTAATTTTGCAGCTGCATCATAAATTAAGGTTTCCAGTTTTGACCTACTTTCTCCACAATTTTGGCTTGAATCTACCTCTACTCAACTCGCCTTCCTAAGGCACATTTATCTGTGGAGTTAGTTTTTCAAAACTCCAACTTTCATTTTCAACCTAGCCTCTGCTGGGGTCTCAGATCCATATCTGCAGTCAAGATGATCAGCATGAAGGTTGAAGATCGTTTGGAAGGGGCTTCCAATTTCATCTCCTGGAAGTCTAGGGTTCTTTTCCTACTAGAAGAAAATGACCTATTACAGTGTGTAAATGAAAAGGTCCCAAAACCAGAAGCCAGAGAAGACAAACCTCGCTGGAGGAAGGATGATGCCAAAGTAAGAAGGATTTTGGTGGACTCAGTTAGAGACCACTTGGTTCCTCGGATCTCCGAAAAGACGACAGCGAGGAAGATGTTCAAAACCTTAAAGAAGTTATTTGAACACAGTGATATCAATGTGACTCTCACATTGAGGAATAAATTGTCGAATATGAAGAGGATGAAGTCTGAGAATATTGCCTCATACTTCATGAGGATCACTGAACTTTGGAACAAGCTAAAGTCCAGTGGAGACAATCTTGAAGAAAATGATCTCGTTATGACCACCTTAAATGGTCTCCCACCATCTTGGGAGTCTTTCATCCAAACTATAAGTGGTCGGACCAAGTTGCCCAAATTTGATAAGCTATGGGCAGAATGTACTCAGGAAGAAACAAGAATCACAGCACGTCAAAGACTTCATGGCGCTCAACCGGAGGAGAATCAAGCTTTCATATCTCATGCCAAGAAAGGCAAGGGAAGGGGAATGAAGTCCTTCAATCATAAGCACCAAGATAAGAGATCAAGTCCTCCCCCAGATCAGAAGAAACAAGAGAAGAAGGATTTATCTCAGATACAGTGCTACAGGTGCAAGAAGTACGGTCATTATGCCAGTAGCTGTCGAAGTTCAATCAAAAGGAAGAATGAAGCTTCAACTGCCGATGTAGAAGAAGACCCTCCTCACAAGGATCCAAGGAAGGATAATCGTTCAGAGTTCTTCTTCTAAGAAATGATATGAAGATCCAGACTGTGATGATCGTCAAGCAAGCATATGAAGGTCAGTGGACTCTGACAGTGGGAGCCCACCCACAAAACTACAAAAGATAAGTATTTGATTTTACAAGCTCTAGTAGATTAGATCTGATTGTTTTTTAATATGTTTTACACAGATCTACATGTCTAAACTCAGGTAGTTAAATAGCCTGTCATGCTGCAGAACCCATCTAGGATGATGACTCCTTTATAACATACTAGAGTAGTACACACTCTTAATGGGAATGACATGATCTACAATGACAAGTGATCCCATTGATATACGGATGGAACAGAAGCAGAAAGCCTCTAGAAGCATGTATTATGACTTTGAGACCCGAAATGATCTCATGCAGAGATTTGGTGATCAGAAGGCAGAAAGCTTCTACGAATGTCGATCTATCTGCTGCTTCAACAAGATTTACTCAACCGACTTCTGAGAGACAGAGGGAGTTATCCCTCAAAGACAAGGATTCTTGTCTATTACATATGATAGAAACCTGACGACACTGATGTCGTGACTCGAACAAGAAGGATCCTTGATGAACTTGGTCGTCACCAGGATGGATAATTACTTTCCAGTCTACATTCACGTGTCCAAGTTAGAACCTTCACGCAAGAAGGGAACATTCGTGGGATATTGCAAGTCTTCAAAGGCTTAAAGAATATACATCCCAGGATCGAGGCAAATCGAAGTCTGTCGGGATGTAACCTCTGAAGAAGAAATGGCTATCCGGAAAGGAAGAGGATCGGATATGGAGATCGATGACGATGAAGAGATGAGATCTTCTCCCCTGTAGAAATTAAGAGGGAGTATGAAGAAATGAATAAACCGATCAGTCCCATTGATCTAGTTGAGCCAGATGATGCTCCCACAAGATATGGCAGTAAGCTGAGGAAAGACCGAAATGGGAACGACAGATTTTGCAGAATGCAGAGGAGCATGAAGCTCCGCATGGAGCATATGGGAGCATTGAAAAAAATACAAGACCGGATATTTGTTTTAATATTGAATGCCCTCAGTCAGTTCATGTGCGAACCGAGGTAGATTCATTGGACTGCTGCAAAACATGTGCTCAGATACTTATGTGGCATTGTGGGATATGATCTACAATATAATTCAGATTCTGACTTGAGATCGCAAGGGTTTACAGACTCAGATTGGTCCAGATGCACTACAGATAGGAAGAGCACTTCAGGATGTTGTTTCAGTTTGGGTACTACAGTAATTTCCTAGTACAATAGGAAGCAGAACTCAGTAGCTCTCAGTACTGCAGAGGCCGAGTATATGGCTGCTAGTTCAGCAGCCCGAGAAGCAGTTTGGCTTCGTAAACCTCTTGCAGGATTGTTTGGCCAAATTCAAGAGTCAACCGTGATTCACTGTGATAACTAGAGTTGTGTGTCAGTGAATCCTGTATTTAACGACAAGTCGAAGCACATAGAGATTCGATATCACTTCATATGTGATATGGTGCAGAAAGGTGCGGTTGAGCTCCATTATATTCCGACAAATGACCAGACTACAGATGTTCTCACTGAGCCTCTTCCCGAGATGAAGCTTAAATACTTTCGTGGAAGACTTGGAGTGGAAGAGAATGCATCCCTCCTTGAGAGGGAGAGATGACTCAGAGACATTTGCCATACTTTTTTCCAGGTACCTCTGGTCGTCCAGGTATGGGAGAAATCCCATCGGCAGATGAGACGGGCAGGTAGTAGATGATCGGGTTCACACAGGTGCCTTTGCTCGTCTAGGTGCTCACCCAGGTTTGGGATAAATCCCATCGGCAGATGAGTCGGACAGCTAGCAGATGGCCGTGTGGTTGCACAGGTACCTCTACTCGTTTAGGTTCTCAGCTAGGTATGGGAGTAACCCATTGACAGATGAGACGAATAGGCAGTAGATGTTCGTGCTCATTTACTTGTTCAGGTTCTCAGCCAGGTATGGGAGTAACCCATCGGCAGATGAGACGAACAAGTAGTAGATGATCATACATATTTTCTCATCCAAGATATCTATCCAGGCATAAAAGTATTCCATCGGCAGTAGAGACGGATAGGTAGCAGAAGATTTTCTCTTAGGCATCCGGATAAGGCAACCTTCAATATGTTTAGATATGATAGAGACAATATAGATGTACAGATGAAACCCAGATGATCGTGATGCTGATGAAGACTGAAGAATACTACCTTCCTTGTTGAGAGGGAGTGTTGGAGTTTGTGCAACTTCAAAAGCTATTCTTATTGTCTTCCTTCGGGAGTTGAACTTGTTGTAATCATTCATACAAACCCTAGAAAGAACAATGTAATCCTTGGAGTGAAAAGCCAACAGTAAAAAAATAAAATAAATATAATGAAATATTAAATTATATTCATCCCCCAAGTGAAGTCGGCCCTAATTAAATTATGAGTGGGAAAACAGTATAAATAGGAGGCACCCCTCCTCATTATTACGCACGGGAACAACACATTAGCACAAGTGAAGTGCGCAGTTTTTTGTGAGAGAGTGCAACTACACAGCAACTCAGAGAAGTTTGCATACACTGCCGAAGAAGACTGTTTTCATGGTTTTAATCTTTGGAAAGCGTTTCCATATTTTTCTTTTCTTTCTTCATTGTACTCTAATCTCAGAATTATTATCTCTAGAAAAAGGTTGCTTAGTTTTCTCCCATTTGGGTTTCCCAGGTGAAAAATACTTGTGTTATTGTTCTGCGCTTTGTCTCTCTTCTAGTGATCTTATTGATCAATGCAATTAAGATATACTGCTATAATCTTAAGAAAATCTAACACATAGGGTATACATATCTTCACACATCACTGTTTATTACTTGTGCATCGTTACTACACAAACTCATCGTGATCTAAGAGTATTATATCATCATGTACAAGTACATCTTAGCTGTGCATGTCCAAACTCATACTTGGGCTAAGGATGACTGTGAAGAACTTCAACCTTTTTATGGAAGAAGACCCAGATGATATGGCTTGGTCTTATCATAAATTATTGCAGCATTAACCATCACCCTAATTACCACAAAATAGGACTGTGTATGGTGAAGGACATCACAAACTCGGATTGTTTTACCACTTCAAGACTGTTGCTCCACTTCGAGACTACTCCTCCATAGGTCTGCTGCAAACTCGAACAGTTCCAACTTCAGGACTGCTGCTCCACTTTTGGACTGTTCCTCCACAGGTCTGCTGAAACTCGGACTGTTCCAATTTTAAGACTGCTGCTCCACTTCGGGACTGCTCCTCCATAGGTCTGCTAACTTGGATTGTTCCAACTCTAGAAGTAACCATCAAAAGGCCACAAAAATGGATTGCAATTTTGGGACTGTGTGAGAGGAAGGCCTCCAAAAATCGGGTGCTAGTATTGTGCCAGTTAAAACCCCAAGCAAGTGTTAGACACTGAGAGGGGGGGTGAATCTATGTAAAGCCAATTTTATCACTTTTCTTAACTTGTCACAATTAACTACCAATTCATCATTCCATTATTCTGCCAATTTCATAATCATTTCATAAACATCTTTCACTTCATCAGTCACATATCATAAGCATTTGAATCATCAAGAACCATAACACAAAAGAACACAACACCATATAATTTTTTAATCTTTTTGTATTAGTTTTGGACTGGCTACAATCGTGAGGTAAAATCAGCACCTACTGATATGAAGAGCACCTACTCTGCATCCAGGGCCTTGCCTGGTTTTCTTAGACCCTGCTAAGAAGGGTTTGAGGTATCCTAACCTCAAAAGCAAGACAAGCTTTCTTTTACAATTAAAGCTCATTGTCATATCAACCTCATCTGTCTCTTCAATCTGTTTTGCTGCTGCTCATCCTTTTCTTTGATCATCATTCTTTATGTGTAAACATGGGCAGCTACTGTTATCAACATTGCTCATCTAGTCATCAATCACCAAGGTCTGCTCATCTCTGCTGTTGCTAGTCAACTGCTAATCAACACTGCTCATCATCTCTACTGCTGGTCATAGGTCTGCTCATCAATCTACTCATCAATACCGCTGCTCATGAACCTCTGGTCAATCTTTGCTGCTCATCCTCTTCATTCTTTACTGTTGCAACTCTGTATGGTCTGCTCACTGCTAATCAAGTCATCAATCTTCAATATCTTTATAGCTGTAGGTGTATCACTGCTATATAATCACCATTGTCTGGTTCACTTGGTTGCTGGTCATGTCTTCTACTGCAAGTTCATTCCATATTGAATCAGTCAACCATAAACTGTCAAACTACTTTTCAAGCAGTAGTCATTCTTTTTCAAGTCGCTCTTCATATGCATAGGGCTGTCATCCTCCTACACTCATGTATGTCACTCAACTTTGTTGCATCATCAACAAGTTAGGGTTGTCAATACTAGGGCTGTCATCATCATTCACTTGGACTTCAAAGACCTAGGGTGCCATCATCCAAATACTTCATCAATAGCTTCTAGGGCTGTCATCATTACTTAGGACTGTCATCACCCTAAACTGTGCATCATTCTTGCACTGTTTTCCAACTCTCATTGTGCATTAGGACTGCGTCTTCAAGTTGCAAAGCTTGAACTCTGAACAAGTCCCAAAACAAGGACTGTCATCACCCTCATCATAGGATTAGGGTAGTCATCTCCATCTTCATCAAGATTAGGACTAGGGTTGTTCAAAAATTCAACACTTAGGCTGTCATCATCATGCATTGACTGTGTATATCTTGTGGAAGAACCCAAAAGATATCACCAACCCAGACTGTGTATGATGCTGTAGAAGAAACTTCGGTGGACTGCTTGAAGACTTTTTGGAAAGTGTACCAACTCGGATGTTTAAGCCTTCTTCCAAATTCGAACTGTGTATGTATGCTCAGTCAAAAAGCCGTACACCATGTCACGTGGACTGTGGAAGAATCTGGGATTATTCATCCCCAAACACAGTCAATCTCGGATGTATATGCATGCTCCCTTCAAGCTTGCGTTGTTCACCAATTGTGTTGTGGAAAATCTCCCTTTAGTGTCCAAAACTTGGACTGTAAATTGTTTTAAAGCTTGAACTGTGTATGCTTCTATCTCAAGACTGTCACCTCAGTAGTATTCCAACTGTCATCATGAGCAGTAAGAGTATACTCAGAAGAACGCCAAACAATGTCACAAACTTCAATTGTATGTGTGCTTGCAGATGACCCCAAACACATCCAAAACTTGGACTGTGTATATGTCAGTCAACCTCAGACTGTGGAAAAACCCTAAAAAAGCACAAAATTCGGGACTGTGTATTGACTGTGGAATAGCCTCCAACAATGTGAACTTCGGGATGAGTGTGTCTACTACATCAAACTCGGACTGCATGTGTTCTTGGTAAAAACCCAAAAGAAAATCTCGGACTGTATGCTGAGCTGAACCTCCTTTCAAAATTCGGGCTGTGAAAGATGCTAGAACAACAACAAAAAAAACAAAAACTTGATCCTGTAGAAATTCGGAACTGAGGATACCTCACTCTGCTCCTCTTGACCTCAGTCTAGTGAAAAATCTCAAAGCTATCTCACCCATCTCTACCGAAATTTTCACACCTAAATTAAAAGTGTAGGCTCCTATTTATACACAATTTCCACAAATTTTTATCGAGCCGATTTGTAATAAAATCAATTTTTATTTTTATTTGTTTTGAATCTTTATTTGGCGCCGACCTCAAGGAATGGTGTGGGTTAGTCAGACTTCAAAACCAAGCCATCAAATCTCAACAACTTCATGCCACCATCTTCAAGGGTTTCAAGATCCAGGCTTGTGGGCTAAAGAATCAAGGACTTCATCTATGTGTTCTTTTATCAACACATCAAAGATTCATACACATGAGCCACACCATTTTCACCAAGTGTGGGTTCAAGGGCCTTCATACCACAATGTATGTGGGTGCCAACGTCTTCAATGTGTCATGTCCATATGTCATTACCATTTTAAGGGTGTCATCCACTTTTTATGTCACATATTCTTACTATTTAGATGGTCATAAGGGTATGTCTTCAAGTCACCAACACCCTAATAGTCATAAGAGGGACCAAGGGCTCTTATTCAAAATCTTAGGGTATCAAGGTCTTCACAAAGGTTCCATGACTTCATTAAGTCATCAATGACCATATCTTCATGTCACCTAACCATGTAAGTGCAAGTAGTGGGCTCCATGACCTTTGCAAGGTCATCAAGGTCTTCATCAGGGGTTCCAAGTCTTCATGGGCTTCTTCATCAAGCAAGGGGCTTCATGGTCTTCTTTAACCGCCTCAACCACATGATCCAGCATGATATCACCTGTGGGGTAGCTTGGTCTTCTCATGGGGTACCATTACATAATCATAACATAAATGGCCACAGAATGGGTCATTAATGCTTCTTCGACCCATCTAAGGCTTCTCTATCATCCATCAAGGCACAAACCAACTCTGTAAGGGATCCTAGGCACTGCAAGGTTCAAACCCACTCTGTAAGGGGTCAAGGCACTACAGGTGGGACTTGGTGGCATCAATGACATCCTGTGGAGCCATTGCAAGTCCATGTTGGCATCAATGACAATTTCATCTTGAACCACCTTAACCACATCAAGGGGACATCCAAGGGTCATGATCCATCATGAGATCACCTGTGGGGTTGCTAGACCTTTTCTTGGAATACCATGACACCATCAGAGCATGAATGACCATAGAATGGGTCATTAATGCTTCACCAACCCATCTAGGGCTTCTGCATCGTCTACAAGAGCTTCAACACCATCTCCAGGGTCTTCAACATTGTCAGCAGGGTCTTCAACATTGTCAACAAGGTGGTGGCTCCAAGATCCAACCTTGTGGGTACAGGGACCTTGCCAACTGGGTACAAGGTGCTTTACAGCACAAACCAACTCTGTAAAGGCTCCAAGACACTGGGTGTGAGGATATTGAGATCATCCATACCTGTCCATTGCAACAGGGACTTGGTGGCATCAATGACATCCCGTGGGACCACTACAAGTCCATGTTGGCATCAATGACAATTTCATCAACAACGACTCCTCCAAGTCAATGACTGAAGGATCCTGTCCACTTGGCTTCCTCTGACTACCAAAACCTGTGCTCTGTGTCTGTACCTGTACCTGTGGCTCCTCCAACTTGACCCCCGAGTCCTGTGCTGGCTACGCCTCTGCTGGTAAGTCCATAGATCTTCGCAAGGCTCTGTCTTGGTCAAACTGGACATCTCTGCTCAGAATGATCCTCTTGCGAGCAGGAATATATACTCTGGAGTTTGTATGCCTTTGAAGTCTTGCTGTAACCAACAAGTAATCCCTTCTCTCCAGAAGGGTCCAAATTCTTCCTAGTGTCAGCATGAATGTGACAATCGCAGGCACTCCCAAATATGCGCAAGTGCCTCACATCTGGTCTAGTGCCTATGAAGACTTCCTCGGTTGTCTTCCTCCCCAAAGCTGTGTGGGGACACGTTTTCTGAATGTATACTGCGGTCATGTAAGCCTCAGCCCAAAGGAATAGTGGTAATCCTTGATGAAATAGCATGGCCTTGGCTGCTCCTACCATTGTCCTGTTCTTTCTCTCCGCCACTCCATTCTGCTACGGGGTATGAGGTACTATGTGCTCCTTCTTGATCCCCTTCGATGAGCAATACTCCAAGAACTCATTGGAGGTGTACTCACCCCCATTGTCCGCCCTCAATACTCGGATCTTCCTTCCTATCTGGTTTTCTACGAGAGTTTTGAACTCCCGAAACAGCTCAAAGACCTTTGACTTGGCCTTCAGGAAATAAATCCAGGTCTTCTTGGAATAATCATCAATGAAAGTGACGCAATAGCTGTAGCCAATGAACAATTTAACACTCATGGGTTCGCAGACATTCGAATGCACTAAGTCCAAGGTCCCCTTAGACTTGTGCTCACTCTGTGGGAAAGGCTTCCTGATGTTCTTTCCCAGCGCACAACCCTTGCAGTGGTTATGCTTGTCGTCCTGTACTAGAGGAACTCCAATGACGGTCTGTCTCAAATGCCTCAGTGCTCCATGGTGTAAGTGTGCCATCCTCCTATGCCACAAATCACCTTGATTGCTGTTGCTGAGTAGAGCCTTTGCAGACTCAAAGTGTAGTCTATATACCTTCTTGCTCCAGATCCCAATCAATCGATCCAAACAACTATATGACCCCTTGGGCCTGATATACACCCTTTGGTCTCGAAACTTCACTTGAAATCCCTTGTCCTCCAAGGTGGAAACAAATATGAGGTTTTTAGTCTACCTCGGAACATACAATACGTCAGCAAAACTGAGGGGTTTGCCAGACTCCCTCTGAAATGAAACAGTGCCAACTCCCTGCGCTTGATACTGCGCATCATCACCCAGCTCAATATGGAGATTTAATCCACCCTCTTGCAAGCTCTTGGAGAACCTCTTATGTCTCGTCATATGACAAGATGCTCCACTGTCTACGTACCAAATGCTGCTGCTTGTGGTACTTACCATACAAGCCATCAAACAAAAGTCTTTGTCGAAGTTTTTGCTGAACTCCTCCACCTCTGTAGATCTTGCCATTTGGGTATTGTTCTTCTTCTTACTTTCTGGGCACTGGGAGGCAACTTGTCCTTTCCTATGGTAGATAAAACACTTGACTTTGGACATGTCAAGGTTTTTCTTACCACCCTTCTTTTTCTTTGCCTTGCCCTTGCTCTTCCGTGCTAAGGCTAGAGTTTCTTCATCCACAATCTGTGGGGCACTGCTGAATGAACCTTAACCTTGACCCATGCAGGCCTCCTCCTGCACAAAATCATCCCACAATCTCTGCTAGTCAGGGAGCTTCTCCCTAGCCACCACACCTTTGACAAAGGTTTCCCATGGCTTAAAAAAGCCACTGAGAGTGTTACCACCTAAGTTGTACTTGGTGGCTTTTTCAAGCGAGATGACGAAGTAGAACAAGTACACTTGTTCATGTTCAGAGTTCAGAAGTCCGCCAGCCTTTTTCTGGGAGTTTGTTTGAAATTTTTTGTATTGCATGTTCATACCCCCTTGGGGGAAATTGTAAAAAATGTCCTAGCATTTAATTTTTTATAAAAGGCTCGGCTTCCTAGACTTAAGCATAAAGCCGACTAGCCCAGAGTGTTTTTTCCCTCGGTTATTATTGGTTGTTGAACAAACGACTAATAATTTCTGAGTTTTTCATTCACACCTCCAAAGTTGGGGTAGTCGTCTTGGTGTTTCGGCCTTAGGAGGTTATTACAGCCTTCGTGTCAATGTTTTTCAACATGCTAGGCATTGAAATTGAGTCGTATGGACATGTACTGGGTCCCCCTAGAGTTTCGTCAATTTCCGAGAAAAATATATCTATATCTATATATATATATATTTTCCATTTTTAAGCCATTTTTTAATGGTTTAATTAATAAAATTCAAAATGTAATAAAAGTTAGATACGAAGTCCATTTTTGACGTGGGGATACTCGTTTTCACACTTAGAGCGTCCACTTTACCCCAGGGACCACTTTCCACATCAATCTAGCAGCCAGAACACCCAGTGGAGCATTGTTTAGCTAAGATGCATCAGAAGAGCATTTTAACGCTAAATTTCGGCAAACTGGCACCATAGTCAACGTTTGAAAAAGTGAAAAAATTAAAATATTTTTGAGTGGGGTGACATGGCATGGGTCCCCCCTAAGCCTCACGATCTCCTTTCAAACTTATGTTTTTACTAAAGCATAGTATTAAGCTTTGATTTAAATGAGTGGCGCTCGCGTGGAGATATGGGTGACGTCATGGAGACTCCACGCTAGTGTTTGGTGGAAGCTAGTGTTGGAGAGTGGGGTGGGCCCCTCCCACTTTGAACTTATTTTTTGTTTTTGATACTTTGGCTCAAGCATTTTAGAGCTCACGTGAGGGTATGTGATATGAGCCTCCACACTAGCTCATGTGGAGGCTAGCGAAGGGGGAATGGTGGGTGGCCCACCCCCCACTCATTTTAATACTTTTTTTATTGGGATATATTTGGAGATAACAAATTATGAAGATTGGGTGGCATCACCCCCTTTCACCAACCTTCATGCAAACTCACGTGTGAGGAAAGGAAGCCGAGTTTTAGGTTGGTGGATTTTGGTGAGCAACTTGGTGTGTTGGCAAGTAATTATGAGTTAACTGAGAGAGGTGTCAATCACCTCTGCAGTTCAACTCAGTTCCTCTTCAGTTTAACTTAGTTCAGACTCAGATAACTCTGAGTGCATCTTCAGTGTTGGTAGCCCCCTAGAGGCTGGGCTCTGGCTATAAATAAAGCAACCTTTCTCTCTTCCAAGCTACTTCGAGTTGGATAGAGAGGCTTGCTATTGTAATACTTTAATTTTTAGTTGGAATAAGAAAAGTTTTGGAGGCTGTTATCACCAACCTTGTAGTTTCCTATGTGAGGTGGATCCAGGATGGATGGTAGAGGGACCAACAACTAAGGAGGCGGAACCAAGATTGCCTCGACTCCCAAATGGATGGTTGTCACGCCAATCGAGACAGTCTTTGCTTTATGTTATCTTAGCCCAAGACAACAAAGGGGGAGACCCGGATTTTATTGCAATATATTTTCAGAGCCAATTTCATTAGGCTACCCTTGCATTCATGTATGTTTAAAAACACTACTTTTCATGAATAGGATTTTTCATAGATATTCAGTTTATTTCCAAATATATTGTATTGATGGCAGCGCTACTTGTTTCAGGTAAGCAAACATAACCTGGGCAACTTAGAGCTGAGACACAGATAAACATGGAAGCTTGTTCGGCAAAGGCTCTAGTAAGGAAAGGTCCTCCATGCCACAAGTCAAGTAATATGTAGGGCTAAAACACAACTGGAATGTAATGGATGGGTGGAGACAATGAATAATGAAACCAACACCAGCAAGCCAAAGTATGGTGGGAATGACTACCTCTATTCTCCCTAAGGAGGGTAAAACCAATGAGTATAGATCAAGAACTTCAAATTCTGAGTAGGGGCATCAATACATAATATAGATACATCCAAGTCCACATATTTATATGACCGCCAGATCATGATACTAAATGCTAACACATGTCACAAAGATGAGTATAAGAGCAATGATAACCATAACACAATATAATATAAGCTGAGTTATAAATATGCAAATAATCCATCTGAACAAACATCAGTCCAATGAGAAAACACTAATACAACTCTGGGCATCAATCATTGCTCTCCAAATGGCTAACATGACTACATCAGACCTCAATCTGAGTGTCCTGAGACTCAGTCATGGCATGGGAGAGTACTATAGTCCATTGATTAAATCATGATCTGTCATAAATGCTCATCTCAGGATCTCATATGTAGGGGAGCTGGCTGAAAAAATGTACTGGAATCTGAAAAATAGAATATGGTAGCCCGACTACTATATATGTGATAACATCTGGCTCTAGCTGGGACAAGTGGTATGCTGAATAGAGCGCTTGAGAACCTTAGAATATCTGGTCCTCGCACTCTGCTTCTCGCATCCATGGTCCATCAATCCAGCTCTGCAACTGCTACTAAAATAATTCCTGCAACATGTCTAGAGCTATACCAAACTCGCATACCGGTCGTTAGAACAATATGTGGATAAAATAAAGTACTAAAACTGAAATGCATGAAACTAAAAAGTAGAAAATAAATCTAATCTATAATCATAACTTCAAGCAAAGTTTGATTTTTATTGTGCAGAAAAAACATGCTAAGACTGAAAACTACACTAAGAGCTTCAAAAGGCGAGCTTCAAGAAGATGCAAAACTGAAAAGCTAAACTACTGCCCAGAAAAGGCTTATTCAGGTCCTACCTACCCTACTCTAACCAATTTAGACAAGTGTTAGGTAAAATCATAAATCCAATGCAACCACTTGCTGAACGAATCTATTGAGATTTCTTTACAGTTAATAATACAACAAGTCGAAGATGGCGTATAAGTAATGTGAATGAAAATTGAGGCCAATATAACTTGTTGCTTGAAAATCGAAAAGAGATGTGGATAAAGAGAAATGAAATCCTGCTAGGGATGAGATTGACTTTCTAAAAACTCATCCATCAAGATGCTGATAGGATCATAAAAGGTTTGCAAGTTCTTTCTTGATGGAAGAAGACAATATGATTCATGACTCGGCCACTCCAAACAGTTCTTTCTTTTCTCCTCTACCCTACTAGGACATTCAATTCTATTCACTCCAGAAGAAATGGGAGAATCAAATGGGGACAAGTTGTAATGTAATGAAACTGTGAATGAGATCAAGCCCATTTGTTGCTTAAAAATGGAGAAAAGATGAAATTGATCTTTATACACCTTCTTCATCCATCCATAATCCAGATTTACCAATTGAAAAAAATTATTCATTACGGATGACTGAGAAGAGACATGAAGTGCCTTTTCCCCAATTACGTGATAATGCTTGAACTCCTGATTAAAGATTTCGAAAGTAACAACTTGATTGAAAGACAAACCCATACAAGAAGACTCGAAAAGTTGGGACGGGAGGGTGGATTGAAAATTTTCTCCTAGACTTGGAATAATTGATCTCAGAATTTGATGAGAAGGAAAAGCTTTCAGTCTAATTCTAGGGATGATTTCAAAATTCGAAACAAGATTAGTACCCAACATATCTTGATCACGGATTGGATGAATAATTCTATTGATATCATTAGGGAAATGATCCCCATTGTAATGTTCTTGATCAAGTTCAGTTACAACCGTATCATCATGTGATTGTTCTTCTTTAAGCTCTAGATGAGGAAAAACATCAATAAGTTCGGTTTTAGTTTCCCTATCTGTCTTACATGCGTGCTCTTCAATCACAATATGACCACAAGATTGCTCTTCAACAGAAGTTCGATTGATTTCATCAAAGTCTGAATCTAGATTCAGATGGTTTGAATACTGACTCAAATTATCGTCAATTAGGTAATGACTATGGAGTTTCTCTTCTAAAGGCTCTTTAATGGACTCACCAATGGAGGCTCAACTATAGATGTTTCCTGATGGTGATTGTTAGGTTCCCTTTCACGGATTAAATCCAAGATTTGCTCTGTGACTGCTTCAGGTAATAATAACCGAGTATCTCGTATGATTTGATTGATATCCCTCTTAGTTTCAACATGAGGTTTTGAAACAATATTCTCAAAGTTCTCTGTAACATTCTTATGGATTGCAAGCATGCTCATAATTTTGAACATTTCAGGAGAGGAATGATCCAATTGAGAAATAAAATTGTCAACATACTGATTACAATCATTTCTAGATTCACACTCTAAAGAATTATCAGTGTTCCTACCCCACTTATCTATTAACAGAGTTGTGAACAGGTCATACCCAGTGATGGATTCTGGTGCTAAATGATCAAACCATAGTTGAACATCCCCTCGCAAGGATTCTCCTAAGGCTCACATATAAACATCTTCATGGTCCGCACCTCTAATTTCCATGTAATCCCAGAGAATATCCAAATGACTTTCAATAGATATATCATTATTTCCACTAAATTGGGGCAACCTCCTAATGTAATCGTTTGGCATAGGATGAGGTGCCCCCGATATTTCAGAAAAGTCAAAAGGAGACTGTTTGTCTTGCTTTCTAAAAGCTCTGGTTACTTGGCTACAAGGCTTTGATTGGGTTTGATACTTGCTCATCGGCTCACTAGAGATGGTTAGGCATTATTTATAGTGCGGGTAAAGGAATTGGTGGGTATCATAAGGATTGTGATAACTAGATTCATATCCATAATCATGGTCAAGATCATCTTCATTCCAAGAATTTGACCTCCATTTGTCCCTTTCGTCTATTTGCCTTTGAAGTTCATTTATGCTTTCATTTAATTCCTTCATGCATTTGATAAATATATTTGAATTCATTATGATTTATGGGATGGGTTCGCTTCTCAGTGGAGTCGCCAGGTGAACAAATTGTCGTGTTCACCATCGGGTAATGTCGTAGGAGAGGTGAGGTATGTCGAACCAAGGCAGGCCTCTACCTCCCCAACAATGGCGCCGAAATGTTATAACCAACCTTGTAGTTGCCTATGTGAGGTGGATCCAGGATGGATGGTAGAGGGACCAGCAACTAAGGAGGTGGAACCAAGATTGCCTCGACTCCCAAATGGATGGTTGTCACGCCAATCGAGGCAGTCTTTGCTTTATGTTATCTTTGCCCAAGACAACAAAGGGGGAGGCCCGGATCTACTCCCGACAGGAGAGATCAAACCTAGACACCAGATCAGATCAAATGGACTTGAGGTACGTAAGGTGTAAGGTAATAGAAATCCTAGATCTATGGATGATGTCACTAGGTGAACCAAGGCTTTGGATTATGGTTTAGGAAGTGTGAGGCTTGATCCAAAGTGGGACACATGTGACCTATGAAGTAAATCCTAGATCTAGGGTTAAGGTACTAGTAATAGGTGAAGGTATCTGCTGCCTTGGGAAACTTAACCAATGTAGGGAGGGCAAGTACATGATTGGGGCTATCTAGTACCCAAGGACAGACTCGATGAAAGATGTGACAATGTCAAAGTACTCGAGTCACCAGGGAAAAGTCAGATCTCAGAAAAAAGAGGCCAAAGAGGGGGTAGCGTTAGGGTTGGAGATCAATGCCTTTCAGATCCAGGGCAATGGAGTCACTATCTGCCTAGCTTTGGAGGAAACCCACTTGGAAAATAGTCCTATCTATAAACCCAAAAAGGTATTTGGCCGAAAAAGTCAGATCACGGGAAAAACCAGCAGCAGGATCGCTAGCGCTAGGGTGTAGGAGGTCAGTTTCTCAGATCTAGGGCAACCTGTCAACTTCTAGCTCAACGTTGAAGGTGATTTGGTGAAAGGATGACCCGATCTACAAACCGATGAAGGCATTTTGTCGGAAAAATAAGATCGCAGAAAAAGTCAGAAAAATGGTGGATAATGCTAGGGCTTGGGAGGTCATTTTCTCAGATCTAGGTCAAACTAGTCACTTTCAGATCAGTATTGAGGGTGATATGGTTAGGGGATGACTCGATCTACAAAACCCAGCAGTGGTTTGGCTTAAGATCAAGCGGTCCGTTTTTTAGTATTTTTTGGTTTTTTTATTATTATGGGATTTTTCAGTATAAAAATGAAGAAAAGCAGATGTCAATGGATTGAGATCTGGAAGAAAGGGACTAACCTGTAGATTTTACCTGGAAAACCTTGTAGATTCCTTGATGATGATGATCCTTGCTATTTCGATCAATTTGAGAAGCTTTGAGCAAGTTCTATGTCCAATGTTTTGCCCTAAGGAGTCAATGCGCCCTCTTTCTTGCACAACAAACGTCAACCATATCATATTTGCCGCAACATGAGAAAAAAGATAGATGCTATAGAAAAATCGTAAGAAGAAGTCATAGATCGCAATGACACTAATGAAAACCCCCTGATAAAAAACGAAGTCAATCCAAGCGAGTTGAGGCCCCCCTTCAAAAACGCCCAATCTGAAGTCGCCCTTCTGTAGCCAAGACAAAGATTCTCGAAAAAAGATATAGATCTCACAAAAATTTCCTGAATGCTAGGAAGCAAAAGAATTTCATATCACCATGTAAGAACCCCAGATGCAAAGGAGATCCACGAATTTCCACAAGAAAAGTTTTTCTATTATTCAGAGCCAAGAGCCAAAGACCCGTTATAAATGAGAAGCTCTCTCCTTTAAATAGGAATGAGAGAACCAAAATCCTAACCACTTTTCAAATGGGTGGCTAAGATTAAAAGATACAAATGTTCTAATCAACGGTTGAGATGAGCTCAACATACAATACATGGATCAATATAACAATATAATATAAAAGTGGACCAAATCACCCAAAGAGAGGGGATCCCACTCAACAAGAAATAAATGAATCACATGATGGCTCCATGGAGTGTTAACTAACTCCCTCTGGGTGTCCCCATGGCACAATAAAAGTAATATAATTTATAAACTGTGAAATTGTGCCTCCTTGAGGAAATCGTGAGCCTCCAAAAGCTCCAGAAAATAATATAAAATGTCCAGAAAATAGATGTGGGCCTATCCAGGTGCTGCAACTGCTGGAGAAGGTGTGGAAGGCATCACTCTCATCATCAGAACTCATCCCATGCCATTCCCTTGCCTCAATAGCCCAAATCGATTTCTTCAGTAGCCATTTAATGATTTTTTAATCTGCCTCGGGAAACGTGATAAGCCCAAAACAACCTCCTAGGGTGCTTGCGTTGTCCAACTGAGCCCACTAGGCTCTTTGGGAGGGGGGTACTATGTTACAATCAAGTGGTTGGACCCCCTATGCCCCATACAAAGCCCTAGGAGATCCAACAAAATCATTTCCCTGCTTAGACCTGCCATCTACTGAAGCAAAACTGCACCAGAATGGTAAAATGAGCTTGATCATCTCTTTAAGTACCCGGAACTAAAAACAAGCTGTCTCACTGGACTTAGAAAGTCCAAATCCATCTAAAGTATATACTCATTGTAGACACTGAGAGGGGGGGTGAATCAGTGTAAAGCAATTTTTACAATTTTTCTTGACCTGTCACACTTAACTACTAATTCATCATTTCATTATTCTACCAATCTCATAATCATTTCATAAACTTCATCATTCACATATCATAGCATTTAACTCATCAAGAACCATAACACATAAGAACACCACACCATATAAATTTGTAATCTTTTTATATTAGTTTGGTTCGGCTACAACCGTTAGGCCAAATCAGCACCTACTGATAAATAGAGCACCTACTCTGTATCCAGGACCCTGCCTGGTTTTCTTAGACCCTGCTAAGAAGGGTTTGAGGTATCCTGACCTCAAAAGCAAGTCAAGCTTGCATTTACATTAAGGCTTACTGTCACATCATCTCATCAATCACTTGTCTCTGTAATCTGTTCTACTGCTGGTCAATATTGCTGATCATCTGCTCAACATTCTAGTCTGCTTTTATGCTGCTTAAGCATCATCATCAATGCTGCTCATCAATATCTGGTCAATCTGCTCATCACTATCTGGTCAATCTGCTCATCACTGCTGTTCAAAATGTCACATGTCAACATGTCTTTTGCTGAGAGTACATTCCATACTGCTGTAGTTGTATTACTGCCATATCATCATCATTATGTCATTAGGATGTTTCTTCAAGTCATTATACTTAGACTGTGTATTGGCTGAGTGGAAGAGTCCAACACAAGTCCTAACTTGATCTGTCAACACAAGAGCTGTCATACACTCACCAAGTAAGGGCTGTCATCTTATTAAGCTGTGCATCAACCTTGCTCTGTGTGTCACTCTCACTGTGTATCATCCTTGTACTTCATCAATAGCTTCCAGGGCTGTCATCTTTATGCTTAAGCCTCATCATCAACATGTCAACTTCTAGGGCTGCACCACTGTTCATACTTGTCTACTCATAAACACATCATAGTTTCTGCTTCACTGTATGTACAGTGTCATCCACGTGTTGACTGAGATGTCCAGGTTTACTGTACCAGCTTCCAATGATTGAAGTACATTCTCATTGCTTCATTAATATTCTCAAACTTGCAATAATACCACCAATACAAGCAAACCCCAACCAATGTCCAAGAAGGCTGTGTACACTGTGAAGAAGACCCCAAACTCAGTCACCTTGGACTGTACAACTTCTCGGATTGTTTGCTTGCTAGCATATCAAGCCAAGTCTAAAACCAAGCTCTCATTCCTTCATGTATACAAGTGTCAAAAACAGACTTCAATCAAGCATTAGATTTGACTGTGCATATTTCATACCTTGGCTTGAGCATCATCATCAACACGATCTCTGACTGGGCATCAACCATCATTAGTGAACAAAGATCTTGTCATTCACTGTTTTTGCTGTTCATATGTTGTCACTAGTCAAGCAGTCAACTTCAACCTGCTACCTGCATATTCTGCTCAATTTACTCATCTGCTGTTATGCCCAGAAGTATGCCAAATCTGTCACTTTGCTGCTCATGCTAAGTTCTGCTAGAACACAGGACTTCATGCCAAAATCACCAAAGGAGAGTCTGTTATGCTCACATACATCATATCTATGTCAGTGCTGCTCATAACAATTCAATAAGGTGCTGTTATGCTGTCAATCATTTATAACACATCACATCAAACGGCTGTTCAAGCTATCATGTGTCCCATCAGAGTTCAAGGACTGTCAGTTCAAGTCATTAAATACTTGACTGTATCATCATCACACACTTGTTCCAAAAGGTTTGTCCATTCAGTAGATCTGGGTTGTATGTGTATCCACACTTCAACTCCAAACAAGTCTTCAAAACAAACTTACCTTATGAATGCCACTGTACATACAACTTTGCTTCAAGCTTGGGCTGTTTCAGACACTCACAATACACTGATGCTGTCAATACATTCAGACTATATTTAATGCTTTAAGACTGCAAAAATCCTTTACTGTGTATTTGTTGTATATGCATCATAAGGTAGAAGAATCATTGTTTCACCACCTCACTTTCATTTTGCACTCACATCTGGGATATTTCTGACTTCTGTAGAAGGCCCTAGACTCAACCTTTATGAGTTGCTGTAGCAGCCCTAACCACCTTCAATTCATGACTGTTTGAACATGGAGATCAGACTGTAAAATTCGGATGTTTAATGACTGTGGAGATACTTCAAACTTGGATCATTGCTGCTGTTGACTGCTCTGCATGCCTAGCAGGTTTGGTGGCTGAATATTAGTGCTGCTGGCTGCCTTATTTCCAAAGATAGGGCTACAAAAGAATACCCAAAAAGAGAAGGTTTTGCTGCTGCAAAATATCTCAGGAGGCTGCCTCAGTTCCACGAAATTACTTCAGTCACTTGACTGCTGCAAAGAAAAATTCTTTGTGGAAGAGCTGCTGCAAAAATGGACTACTCCTTTGCTCTGCAAATTCGTGACTGCTCCTTCGCTACTCCTCTGCTGCAAGTACTGCTCCTCAAACCTCCAAACCTGCTGCTGCCTCAGTCCAGCGAAAAATTTCCTCAGAGCTCCACGAATTTACACATTTAAAATGAAGTGGTGATGGGGTATTTATACTAAATTTTCACAAAATTATGGGGCCGACCTGACAAAAATTAATTTTTTTAATTCTTTTATTCTTTAATTAATTAGGAGCCGACTTCATAAATTTCTATTGGGCCGACATCCTATAAAAATATTTTAATTTAAAGAAGTGCAAGGATGACCATTTGTAGCAGCCCCTTTTTGAACAGCAGAGAATTAAATGAAGTTCACGACCCAAAAAGATTGTTGACTGTTAAAAGTTGGTCCCTTTTTACAAGCTGTTTATTGCCCTTTTTCTGATTTTTGGCTAAGAATTTTCTCAAACATTTGATGACCACTTCGCTGTAGCTTACTGGGGAATTTATGATAAAGTCTGTGCTTGACAGTCTGCTTTTTAGACAAGAAAGAAATGTAGAGCAACCTCCACAGCAACTCGACTTCCTTCCAAAAGATCTTGGTGCAATGAGATGTTTGACTAGCTGCTACAGGAAACACGACTTGGAGAAGGATGTACTGCTACAGGAAATAACACTTCTGGCTTCCAACAAGAGATACACAGTAAACCTCTTTCTCACTGTTGTTGTGGCTTTTCTCCGAGGTCTGCGTTAAGGAATCATCCACAAAGTGTGATGTAGGTGATATGCAAACCAAGATTCATCATGCCATTTAACCACAAGGGAGACCATACATCATCATCAACCTTCTTCTAGAACTATAATGACTTCAAGGGCTTGAAGGGTACAATTTCATCAAGGTCTACATCAAGTGCAAGCAGTGGGGCTCCAGAAACATCAAATGACACATCTAAGTGTGTGGGGGCTTCATGACCAACTTGTGGGTCTTCATCAACATCAGCTGGGTTTCTTCAACATCTTCAGCAAGGTGGTGGCATCAATGACATCAAGTCCATGTTGGCATCAATGACAATTTCATCAACACTCATACCCTCTCAAGGTCTCTGCCTGATCATCTACATTATTAAATAGACAAAATAATAACTTGTAAATGACCAGATACCAATAATATAACTCAGGCTGACATCCATTTGCTGCAAGTGTTAAAAGGCTAAGACACTCTCTACTAATCATTTAAGTAACAATCATAACAAGTAGTAATCGCTTCACTGGTGGTACATCAACCAAATACATATATAGGGTTTTATTTATTATAACTCAGACCAAACTTTCAAGACTATACTCACTTCCTATGTCACACGGTTCGGGTTCGTTTTCGGGTTCGGCGAGCTTCAGGTTCGATTCGGGTTCGAATTTTTCGATGGGGTTCGGCATAGGTTCGTCTATATACATTTTTCAGAAAAAATAAATAAAATACTTGTAAATTCAGAAAATGTAAAATATAATCAAGATCTAAACATTTCATCTCATAAACACTTGGATGTGATCAAATTCTATACATAAATTGCATTATGAAACAACATATTGCAAAACATTTTATCCCATAAACACTTGCAAAGTTGCACATGATCAAACTCCAAACATAAATTGCATTATAAAACTACATATTGCAAAATGAAGTAGTATAAATAGTCTTCATGTTTCAAAATTTAAGGAAATCCATAATGTCAAATAGTTATCAGCCTTGAACCTGTTTCACAAAACTTAAAATATGATCAAACTTCTATTCTTGTGGCCTACTAGTAATATCATAAAGCTCTAAATCATCAAGAGCACATGGGGTGGTAAAGGCACTAGAATTGTGATCCTCATAGTCATCATTGTCAATATATGGAGCGCCATCATCATGAGGATCATCATCACTGTCACGGTCACCATCAATGCCAAAATATTCTTCTACACTAGGAATAGGCTCAAACCATGGGTGATGGGAGCTAGAAGAATCTTTGGCCAAACTGCTTAAGGCCAATTGTAAATTGCTGCGCACATAAACCAAATCTTCCAACCTTGAAGATAATAACCTGTTTCTTTTCTTGGTTTGGATGTGATTAAAGCTACTCCAATTCCTTTCACAAGGAGAGGCACTTGATCCTTGGCTCAAAACACGAATTGCAAAATGTTGCAATTCAGGTGTCTTTGCTCCATAAAACTGCCACCATCTTCCTGGAGGAATTTTGATCCTATCCTCTATGGAAGAAGTCTTTCCAAATATCCCCTCTTCCATCCTATATGCCCGAAGTTGCTCTCTAAGCCTGCTAGATTCTTCTCGATTTGGAACCAACTGCTCAATAGCATCATAAAGGCCACTCATTACTTCAACATCATTATGTCTTTGAATCCCAAACAACCCGGGGTCCAAATAACAAGCTGCTGCATGCAAAGGACTATGCAACATGTTCCACCTTTTATCTATCATCTCCCATATTTCCATGTACTCATTTTCCACGTTGTTGAAGGATTTTGCAATTGATTCCTTACAATGGTCCATGCCCTCATAAACAAAACCCATAGAAGGAGTGTCGCTATCAACCATCCGAAGCATGTCAACAATTGGTTCACATACTTTTAAAACCTTCATGGCACTTTCCCAAAAAGCATTGCCCAAGATGATTTGTTCCAACTCCTTTCCTTTGGGTTCTTTTGAAAGGTGAGAGCTTTCCCACTCATTGCTGCAAATAACACCTCTCACACTTATCTTTTCCTCAACTAATCTTTTGAGAGTAATATAATATGTGGAAAATCGAGTATCACAAGGCCTTAGTAGCTCTTTGGATGCTTGCCTCCTATACAGACTCAATGGTTACAAATGAAGTGGGAAATTTGTTTCCCCTTTCGAACTGCATCATTAATACATGGAAACTTTGCTAAATCATGCAATAGCAAGTCTAGGCAATGAGCAGCACAAGGGGTCCAATAAATTGTATTGCACTTGTCCATTATCATCTTCCCTGCTCCCACACAATTTGAGGCACTATCTGTGACAACTTGAACCACATTTTTTCCCCAACTTCAAGAATGGCTTCATGTAAAATCTTGAAAATATATTCTGAAGTCTTCTTGTGTCTTGAAGCATCTATTACATTAAAAAAAATACCCCTTTTGGGGTTGTAAACCAGCACATTAATCAGTGGCCTGTTATTCATATCTGACCAACCATCTGATAAAATTGTGCAACCTGTTTCTTTCCAGGACTCCTTGATCTTTAACAATCTGTTTGTTACCCTTTCTTTTGACCTCTTGAGAAGAGTGGTCTTTATTGCCTCAAAACTAGGAGGCACATATCATTTTCCAAATTTTGCAATCTTAGCACATGCATTGATAAAATAAGGACTTCTAGCCACATTAAATGGTATAGCAGATTCATAAAACAAATCAGCCAAAGCATCGTCAACTTCCTGCTTCTGTACAGGTTTCCAAAGAGAGTTTAATGTCCTGGTCTCCCTTGTTGGAAGAACCTGAGATGAACTTCCAACTCCAACAGTGCTTGAAGAAAATGGTGATAAGGGGCTGTAATTCATTCCCAACTTTGCTTGAATGTGCTGTCTTTTACTCTCATTTGTCTGCTTGATTTTTTTAATTATGTCATAGTCTTTTTGGAGAGTTGCCTTGAGTTCTGTAGACACCCCTGAACATCCCTCAACACCACCTCCTCTGCCAGCACTAATTGACAGTAAGTGATCCATCACTCTTGTCAATGACCCAACAAACTCTGCATTACATAATTTGCATTTCAGGTGCCTACCAGCAGACCCACCGATTTTGTCCACATATTTCCATCCTTCTGCTATTGATCTTCGAGGTGCCATGGCAAAGGTGTCTGGGCTGTTTTGTTCATAAATTAAGTTCCAATTCAGAATTGCAGACAATATCATTCATGATTAACTAAAAATTGACATTAACAATTCAAGTTAAAAGATTAAAATTAAAACAGAGATAAATTTAACACTGTTTTCAATCGGTATTTTTTATCTCTGCTTTACATTAACAATTTAACACTGTTTTAAATCAGTTTTTTTAATCTATGTTTTACATTAACATTAATTTTAGCTCTGTTTTATATCATTTTTTAAAGTTAATTTAACAGTAAAAAAAACTAATTTAAAACAAAGATTAAATTGTATGAATTTAACAAAAAAAATTAAAAAAATTTACATACCTGAAGGCTGAACCTCAAAATACTTGCAGTCTGCAGAGTCAGACGATAGTGTTGACTGTTGCCATGGCTCGTGGAGGATAGTTTGAGGCTTGAGCCTTGTGGTGGAGCCTCGGCAGTGTATTGGAACTTGGAAGTGGATAGTGCCAAGAGGCACTAAATCGTAACCTAGTTACCTAATCGTTGATCGGACTCCGGAGTATGCAGGCAGCGGTTGTTAGTCGGCGGTCGCAGAGTTGGAGGCTAGGAGCGGTCCGCGGATCGGAGTCCTCAGTCAACAGTTGCAGCTCAGCTTGGCCGCCGGAGCTCAGCGCGGATTGGAGTCTGCAGTTGTAGCTAGGACTCGGGAGGCTGGAGCGTCGTGGTGGTCACGTGGTGGGAGGCTGGGACCGGTGCAAAGCTCGGTCGTCGGCGTTAGTTGCAGGTCGAGACCCGTCTTTGTTCTTGCAGCTCGGGAGGAAAACGAAATACTAGACCCGCAGTTGCAGGCTTTTGCAGCTCGGGAGGAAAACGAAATAGACCCGGAAACGAAATACTAGACCCGTAAATGCTAGCAGCTAAACTTGTTGCCCTAAAATCAAAACGCGCCTTTTTTGGGGTTTTTTAGGTTCGTTTTATCAGGTTCGCCGAACCTGATAGACGAACCTCAACGATTAGGTTCGTTTTCAAGTTTGCCTATCAGGTTTGGCGAACCCCAACGAACTTTGCAAATTTTTTAGGTTCGGCGAACTCCGAACCTGGAGGTTCAGGTTCGGCGAACCCTGTGACATTGCTCACTTCATAGTTGTAATCAATTTGCTAGCGAAGGGTGAAGGCTAACATTCACAAGGCTAGGACCAAGGTTGACCACCAACTCAACACTGTGACACTTTGGATATGGAAAGGGAATACTCACTCTAGCCATATGTCGGACAAACAACAACAAAGGGGATGGCAGTGCCTCACAAATGGGTGAACTACTTCAGAGGTGCTTACTCACCTTGACAAATGCTCACAATCCAACTCAATACATGTAAGGCCAACAATCTTTAGATATAACTTTTAGGAGCCATTGCCTTTTGGGCTTTTGATTCTCCATAGCCTTTGTCCACGTATTTTTATACGGACTTTAATCATTTAGGCTTTATGGATTCATGTATGTTGAAAAACACTACTTTTCATGGATGTTTAAGATATTTCATTGCAATATTTTTTCAGAGCCAATTTCATTAGGCTAGCCTTGCATTCATGTATGTTTAAAACCACTACTTTTCATGCATGGGCTTTTTCATAGATATTCATTTTATTTCCAAATACATTGTATTGATGGCAGTGCTACTTGTTTCAGGTAAGCAAACACAACCTAGGCAACTCAGAGTCGAGACACATATAAACAGGGAAGCTTGTCCAACAAAGGCTCTAGCGGGGGAAGGTCCTCGATGGCACAAGTCAAGTAGCAAGTCGAGCTAAAACACAACTGGAAGGTAATGGATGGGTGGAGACAATGAATAATGAAACCAACTCCAGCAAGCCAAAGTATGGTGGGAATGACTACCTCTATTCTCCCTAAGGAGGGTAAAACCAGTGAGTATAGATCAAGAACTTCAAATTTTGAGTAGGGGCATCAATACATAATATAGATACACCCAAGTCTACATATTTATATGACCGCCAGATCATGATACTAAATGCTAACACATGTCACAAAGATGAGTATAAGAGCAATGATAACCATAACACAATATAATATAAGCTGAGTCATAAATATGCAAATAATCCATCTGAACAAACATCATCCCAATCGGAAAACACTGATACAACTCTGGGCATCAATAACCGCTCTGCAAATGGCTAACATGACTACATCAGTCCTCAATCTAAGTGTCCTGAGACTCAGTCATGGCATGGGAGAGTACTATAGTCCATTAATTAAATCATGATCCGTCATAAATGCTCAGCTCAGCATCTCATATGTAGGGGAGCTGGCTGAAAAAATGTACTGGAATCTGAAAAATATAATATGGTAGCCCGACTACTATATATGTGAAAACAGAGGCTATTTGGTTGTTAGGATTATTAATCCTCCCTTGTCCAAATTTGGTCATATGTCTAAATTGGGAGTCATGTCTAAATCGGGAGTCCATCCAGTCTATTTATAGTCATTAACACCATTGGGTCCACTTGGCCTAATTGGGGCACATGTTTCAGTTACTAAAGTGTGGGGAACATTAATTGAGGCTCACTGCCATTGATTGCACTTGATTGCATCAGTTTAGGAGCCTCCTAGACCAATCCCTACAATTTAGGAAGCCACTGGGAGTGCCGAAACCAACCAAGGTCAGTTCACTTCAGTTAATGACTAGTCAAGCTAAGTTAGGAGTCAATTACATTCACTTCTAGTCCTCTACATTCAGTTAGCGCTAGGTTTACTTGATTGCACTCATGTGGGGCGCATTTCTTACCTACCACAGTCAGCTAACCTTAGTCAACACTGAATGTAACACTTGAGTTGTGTTTTAGAGCTCCGATGAACTACGGTTATGGTTTAGACAAGGTCAATTAACTACTGAGTCCTCCGATAGTGATTTAGACAAGGTCTTAGTTACCTACAGTCAAGTAGAGTCTATCAATTCGAATTTCCTCATGTGGATTCGAATTTCATGTGGCTATTAAAGCCAATTTACTTCAATGTAATTATCATCCGATTACTTTTTGATTAATGAAAGCATTCACATCTGCAAGCCATTTTTCCACTGTTTCATTCTTCAATTGCTGAGTAAATTGTGACATCTACTTTGTGAGTTGTGTATTTGTCTACAGATCTATGTGCTCAAATTTACATAGTATCAGAGCCTCGGTGGACAAGACTCCTCTCCTCCTCAGATCTCCAACCGGGTCATTTTTTTGGCAAATTGCTCTTTCCAGTACTGCACTAGAAGCGGAGAATTTACCACTTAATATCCCAAATTAGGAAATTGTTGATCAAGCTTGCTTGATCAACTATGCTGGGTGTGAAGGAAATTCCAAAAGTGCAGACTGTCGACCTTACTTTGTATGTTTGATTGTGTGACAGGTTATCAACTTTTCTTACAGCATTCGCTACAAGCAACCCTTTCTTCTCATTGCATTCGCTACAACAACTCAGTTCTTCCTACTACATTCGAAATGGCTCATCCAATAGAGCCTCTCACTCCCTTCAACTATCACCAGTGGAAGGCAGACATGGTGGTAATGCTCTGCACCAAAGGGCTCTTCAGATTTATAGAAGAAACAGAGGAAGAGCTAGATTTAGATAAAGACAAAAGCCCATGGACACTTTCTCTTCTCAGTCTCTAAAGATCTTTGGTTTCACATCCTAGAATTGAAGACTCCCAAGCTGGTTTGGGACAAGCTTGCCTCCCTATTTGATAAGCATGATGAGATGAGAATCCATCAGCTAGAAAATGATCC
>LPNX010995521.1:246658-282462 GCA_001517045.1 Pseudotsuga menziesii | reverse complement strand
CAGAGAATCATTCTCTTCTTTTCAGTCCTTTGATGGTCCTAGTATTCAGATGGGCAATAACAGTAAAGTCAAAACAAAGGGGAAGGGCTCTATCCAACTTGAATATGGAAGGTTCAAAGATGTGCAATTTGTTCCCTCCCTAGCTTCAAACCTGTTATCTTCTATCAGATGAACCATAATGGATCTCCAAAGCGAGTGATCTTTGGTCCTGACTCAGTGGAGATCACAGATATCTCTACTGGGAGCATCATAGCAAAGGGTACTACAAATCATGCTTCAAAAGCATATGAGTTCTCACATTTCATGCCTCCTTCAGAACCAGTGCACTCTCAGCAGCCACCTGCAAGGGAAGGTAAAATCATTGCATCTACTTCTTTTACAGCTTCTACTAGTATTGCAGATCCATCTATATCCGTTTATGACCTTGAGATTCAGGGTGACTCAAATCTAGATTCAGTCTCTACTTCCAAACTGGAAGCTACGAAGATGACTGGAAAATCACCTGACACTCAGAAAGGAAAGACTCTTGCGCTATGTCATGCTATCTTACCTCCTTCAGGGAGATGCAATAGACTCCTTGTAAGATGCTATATGGCAAAGGCTCAGTCTTACTACATTCAGAAGAATGGATATGATCATACACTTCTTCATTTAGCAAGAGACAAAGATTACATTCCTCCTTCCTCCCATCATCATTTTTGGAGAAGAAGGAGAAGTCTACATGCCAGGCCCCAAAATACTTGTGCACATCACACCATGCATGCTGCTTCACTACCTCACAGAGATGAAGATTGCAGCAACATATTTTCAAGTTTTTCAAATTTGAGACCTGATTTTACCTGCTTAGCTAGAGGGAGGGATTTTTCCCATGTGGTTTTTGCCCCAACTCCTTGTATTAAGTAGTTACTTTATTTTACTTGATGTAATGGGTGACCTATGGTCTTAGTTACTAGGGCCCACAGTTTGTCCAAGTTAGCATTCAGGGGGGGTGTTAGGATTATTAATCCTCCCTTGTCCAAATTTGGTCGTATGTCTAAATTGGGAGTCATGTCTAAATCGGGAGTCCATCCAGTCTATTTATAGTCATTAACACCATTGGGGCCACTTGGCCTAATTGGGGCACATGTTTCAGTTACTAAAGTGTGGGGAACACTAATTGAGGCTCACTGCCACTGATTGCACTTGATTGCATCAGTTTAGGAGCCTCCTAGACTAATCCCTACAATTTAGGAAGCCACTGGGAGTGTCGAAACCAACCAAGGTCAGTTCACTTCAGTTAATGACTAGTCAAGCTAAGTTAGGAGTCAGTTACATTCACTTCTAGTCCTCTACATTCAGTTAGCGCTAGGTTTACTTGACTGCACTCATGTGGGGCGCATTTCTTACCTACCACAGTCAGTTAACCTTAGTCAACACTGAATGTAACACTTGAGTTGTGTTTTAGAGCTCCGATGAACTCTGGTTATGGTTTAGACAAGGTCAGTTAACTACTGAGTCCTCCGACAGTGATTTAGACAAGGTCTTAGTTACCTACAGTCAAGTAGAGTCTATCAATTCGAATTTCCTCATGTGGATTCGAATTTCATGTGGCTATTAAAGCCATTTTACTTCATTGTAATTATCATAGGATTACTTTTTGATTAATGAAAGCATTCACAGCTGCAAGCCATTTTTGCACTGTTTCATTCTTCAATTGCTGAGTAAATTGTGAGATCTACTTTGTGAGTTGTGTATTTGTCTACAGATCTATTTGCTCAAATTTACATTGGTGTCATGCCCAATTGTTGGATGAATATTGCTACATTTTTATTGAGGTAACATGTATTTATGATAACTTTGTTTGCTTGATTTGTGAGTTTGGCCTTGAAAGGATTGTTCTCAATTATATCTCATGGATATTTAGAGATCTAGATCTAGCATTGTTTAATAAGTTTATTAGCATGCTTTCATGATCTCTTTATATATATGTTACTGGATCTCACAAGCTATTTGGCAAGTTTCTTTTTGATTAGCTACAGCTTTCCAACTGTGGAAGGGATTTCAAACAAGATTGTTCTACCTCTTCTCAAAAACATTTCTAAGCATAGTCTAGCAGCTTTCCCCCGAAAACTTCTTTAGTCAATCTTTCCACAACAAAGCCTTCTCTTTCTCCTCATTTTATAAGTTTCTTGGTTACTTGTTCTCAAAATGCTTTAGATCTATTCAAATTAAAAAAGAAGATTTATCATAGATCTAATTTGCTTTAAGGTGCTTAAGATTCTAGTTAGTTAAAATTCATACTTTTGCCCTAGATCTAACATTTCTAGCTTTCTTTACGCAAGTCTCGTTTATTGTAAAATTTTAAGGCTTGAGATAAAGCTAGTTTCTTTGATTTACATGTTTTATTTAGCAAATCAAGTGCTTTTTATTGGCTGCCCCAAAGCTAGCCAAGATCCTCAAGAGGACTTGTCCTCTTGAGTTATTTGCATTATTTCATTGAAGTAGTTTTAACTTCAAATTTTTTACGATTGTATTTGCGTTGTCCAAAACACTTTTAAAGTGTTTTTGTGTACTTTCTTCTAAACTTTGCTTGCTTTTTTTAGCAGGTCAGTCCAAAAAGAGAAGGATACGTAGCCCAAAAGTCAAGTTTTGGGCCATCCAGAGCTTCCCAAAAGTTCCCCCCTCAGCCGAGCTTCGTTTCTTTTTGTGTTGTAAGCCTTTGGATCTCAAATAAGAAGGACCAAAGTGCATTTCGTCTAAATTTTTGTAACCAAGTAATAAAAAATGATCTAGAGAAGGCTCTTCCGAGCCCACTCCCCATCCCCCAAGGGTGATCTATGTTTTTTGGTTCTTTTGCATTTTCACTTTTTCTTCAGTTTAGTGGTGTTTTGCAGTACTGTATACTTTGAATCTTCATTACAAGCATTCCATATTATTCAATTCAAAGTAACAATACTACTTACCTCTCGACTTCTCGATTGACCCGAAAGGGGAAAGAGATACGTGGTAGGACTAATTAGACAATTCATGAAGTTTTCTTGCATTTTATTTTTATCTTAAATCAACCCCTCCTCGCTTTCTCGATTGAGGTCCATTTGGACCGAAAGAGATTGCTGGAGGGTTTTCTTTTTAACAAAGAACACAAAGTTAAAATCCTTAAAAATTACCGAGACTCTGTTGTGTATGCTCTGCATTGGTTGCGGTTCGTCTGATCAGCCAACTGCATCAAAAGCAACATGGTTGACTAGAATAATGCACTGTTTGCAGTTCGTCCGATCAACCGTCTGCATCAAAAGCAACGTGGGTGACTAGAATAATTGGTTCTCACATTTCAATAAACCTGCCCAGGCGAAGATCCAACGCCTCAAATTAAGCCGTTGCGGTGTCAAATTGCCCAAAGGAAGCAGGAACAACTGGTCAATGACCTCGAGACACAGTTAGGCTACACCCTTGCGGTGTAGTGTTGAACACCGTCTCAGAGACTCTAACCATCTTACATATTCCTTGCGAGTAGCCGTATCGGTTAAGGATTTTGGACATACTCCTCGTACCCTCGGGTATATTGGATTCCCCTCCCCCCTAAGTTTAATCAACTCATCCCATATTCACTTAAAATTTGACCAAGAGCACTTGCAACATTTATTTCTACAATACAACAACAATTTCATTTGAGGACTCCATTATTGGCACTGGTCTGTTTTTTGATATCATCATATGTTTCCGCATGCTTTGCTTATCATGTATTAATCTTTATGCTGTTGTGGTTTAATCAATACTGGAATATCTTGTGTTAAATTTGTTTATCAAAACTCCCAAGTAACTCATTCATCACCATAAAACACTAAAGCCTTAACAGCCTTAGCAATTAATAGGGTCTACCCCCCTTGGCTTTGTTAAGAGTTGGCCTAAACGGAGGAGTCAAGAACAAGGTGACAACCTTGACTCGAGACTTGCCCCCCAGGACACACGGAGTGGCTTGAATATTTCTGCCACGACCCCCTTAGGTGTGTGAAAGGCGGCAACAGAGAGCTATCCGAACTAGCTCCTCATCCTCAGTCTTAGAGCCAACTGCTCCAAGCTCGTCCTTGATCTGTGTGAGCCTTGTGAAATAAGGTACCACTCCTTCGCCCTTGGCCATCTTGGTACTGCACATCCTCTCTTGCAGGACCATCTTTTGGTTTTCGTGCTTGCTATGGTAAAGTCCTTCCAAAGCCTTCCACATTTCCAATGTAGTCTTCTTCCCGGAAAGGTGAGGGAGTATTTGGTCCTTCACCCCATCCAAGATGATCAACATAGCTATGGAGTCTAACTTCTTCCATCTTGCCAACTCTGTTGGATCTGTGGGCACCTTCGTGGAGTCAATGTGCTCCTCTGCATCACTGACATCCAGAATCCTTGTGATCCTTTCTTTACAAGTAGGAAAGTTTTTAGCTCCTTGGAGTCTATCCTCAATTCTCAACTAAACGACCATAATGAAGTGTACCTGTCAAACCCTAGATATGAACTCTAGGTTTGTGTCTTTAATAGACCTACCCTTGATTTATCAATACTGCTGCAGTTTCTCAGATTTAGCTCAACAACGCTTTGATACCATGTAAATTTTCCTTTAAACTCAAACTAAGGCTAGACAATATATTTAATTTTTACTGATAACCACAAATGAATTTCATTTACTAGTATTGCCGTGGAAAGTAAATACTGAGAAACATCGACAACAATCACATAAATATAGACACAGTGTTTTGGGTATGGAAACCCCCGGATAAAACTCAAGATGGGAAAACCGGTACAGTAGTCAGATATGAAATTTTTATTAAGAAGATATGGAACAATTACAATCCAGCAGATGAATTCACCCAACTTGGCGAAATAGAACCTCTACAAAATCACTGGCCAAGCCCAACAAACAATACGCCCACCCTGCGCAGTTGTAAGGCCTCCATCGTTAGTTGTACGACCGTCTGCATCAGCTGTACGGATTCGTACGCATTAGAGAGAATTTGAGGTCAAAAATGGGCCTCCTAAGAGATGTACTACAAAAATATAAGATATATTAAAATATTATGAGTTAGGGGTTTTATGGGGTAGGTATATATGACAACTCACCTCCTACACTACTTTTTATGCACAATATAAATAACCATGGTTGAGTTACTTTTCTAAATTGACTATAAATAAAATTAATAAAATAACTCTAGAATGATGTGACTAAGATTCATTGTAAGTTCCTAAAAATTTATTGTCCTTTGACATTTATTTGTCTTGAACTTGTAAATAAAATTAAACAAAAATGAATTTAATTTATATGCATAACTAACATATTTTTTTCATATAAATATCATTCATGAATTTAATTTATTTTAAAAGTACAAGATTATATATATATATATATATATTAGTTTGACGTTACGATATTAAATACAATTGAGTGAATATATAATTTAAAATTAAAAAACATGAAAATGACAATATATTATTTTATAAAAAAATGTGAAAAGACATTTTTATGAATTATGAGTACTTTACTTAAAAATGACAATAATATTATTTTATGAGAAAGTGTGAAATGATTTTTATTGTGAGTACTTCACTTTATGACTTAAAAGTACTTGTACCACTACCTTGGTTAACTATGGATTTTCATCCACCATAGAAAATGTGACAAATAAGCATTCTTAACTCATGCAATGCCACCTCAACCATGGGGGATGATGTCATCTACTAGAATGTAATTGGTTGATTTTTATAGTACATTTTGGTCCTTTTGAGGCCCATTTTTGACCTCAAATTCTCTCTAATGACCCTAACGTTAGCTGTACAAAATCCTTACGCTGATGTACGACATCCTCTGCAGCGTATGACCTCTCCTCTGCATGATCCTGTACGACCTCTCCTTCGCATGATCCTGTACGACCTGATGCTCTGCTTGGTAATTCAGCAAATCCTCTTGGTGAGTGTTTCTTCGTCTTCTCTACAAACCTTTATGTTTGACTTCTCCGTTTGTCTGTATCTCTCCTGTGTGTGTCCTCTCAACATCTTCTTTTAACTCGATGGGCAAGCGAAAACCCTAACTATCACTATGGATCAAATGGATGTGATCCTCCGTTGAGATCAATGGCCAAGATTAGATTAGCCATCATTTAAATTATTTCACTTTTCATTTTATAAAAGTGATTCCATTAAGTCAAAATCAAATTAGATTAATTAATGTATTTTCCTAAGTCTAAACTTAGGAAAATCACATTAATACATTTGGCTTCCTATTTAATGTCTTCTTAGCATGCAAGGACACATGAAATGCTAGAAAACCTTCTTTGTTGCCACTTTCTAACACTTGGTGATTTTGTGCATCGCTCAATGTTCCAACCGCCCCCTTTCACCTGTCACAGTAAAGAAATCAATTAGCAATGACAAATAAACAGGATTTGCAAAATAAAGAAGATACGGGAATGAGAAATCATAAAGAAGAAACCAGTACTTGATAACCAAATCGAAAGCCGACAACAAAGTGAGTCCTCCCACCAATGCACCTTCCTTCAATTCGGCTCCTTCAAGCTGCATATAAATTAGTAGAAGAAAAGATGCAAGAACTATGCCAGATTTATCTCACTGCAGGAGATAAGTAATACCAATCATCATCACATTCAATTATCTACGAGAACGCAAGTGTTGAATCCCAGAATAATCTCTTTATTTGAAGTTCCAATGCCAAAGCTCATGCTTTACAATGGGGGGGGGTGTCTCGTCTTTATATAGCTTTTGAGAGATGCAAACCCTAACTCACTTTTGCATTTGACAGTTCAAATTATAACATCATCAATGGTGGAGATTAACTTTACATGGATTAACACATGGATCACTTTGAGTAGATCAAGGGGGGCGCATGTTTTCCCAATGACACCTTGTCTAAGTAAAAAATAATATGACATAAGATATAATCATGATAATACATTAAAAGGGGGTCCCTAGGGGCTTAATTCACCCTAGGCCCCATTACAACCTCAAATCATAAGATATAACAGTGTAATACATCAAGTGGCCAAGTTGAGGGGCGCCCCGTGGGGGACGTCCTCAGTGGCTAAGCCAAAATAAAAGATGCTGGACAAAATGCCGACTGAAACTGACGAAGAAGTGTCCAGGGAGCCATAATACACCAACTGGATGAATTTCCTGCCATTTCCTTAACTTCCTTAGCCAAATTGATTTTTCCATTGATTTCCTAGTTCATTTTCTAATGGCACAACCTTTGAAAATCATAAAAGTCATCATATCTTCCTTCAAGTTGTGAACTGAGGCAAACTGATTGCATCAAAGTATCTGGAGACATAGAAGAATGGTATAAGTTACTACTTATACCCCCTGGAACACTGTGGTGCTTTAGAAGAACCAAAATTACTGCAATAATTGTAGATTTTTCACTAGTTTTCAGCCACTAGTTTATAAGTAAAATTTAACACTGTTTATGACATTTTCAGAAATTTAACATACTAGAAATAAACAGTAATTTTCAGACTTTAAAACACTGCTGTAACTACTCTTTTTCACTGACAGAAAATAAATATCAGCACGCCATTCAACACACAGAACACAATAATTTTTGGCCAATGGCTCTGGAAAAACACACAAGGGGAAAAACCAGTCATAGAGAGAGAGATTTTATTATCAGGAAATTTACAGCAAAACTCAGAAATTTTCAGACCAACTTATCTCAACCCGAAAGAGAAAATATTTGCCTCGTTTTCTGTGCCAAACAAAAAAATCAAACTTAGATTTTTTTTCTCTGTTTTCTGCTTCGATTTCCGTGCCAAACAGAAAAAATCAAACTCAGATTTTTTTTCTTTGTTTTCTGCCTCAATTTCCGTGCCGCTATATGGACTGTACGGATGAACTATAAGGGCTGTACAGAATGTACCGTACAAACTGATTGTACGGACCTCGAAATCTGTGCCTAGAATTTTTTTCTAAAAAATCGTGCCCAGAAATCTGCCTAAAAAATCATGCCTATTGCCTCGAAAACCGTACTGTACGGACTAGCAATAAATGTTGCTGTCCTCTCTTTGATTTTTGTGCCCTTTCTGTTGCTGTTCTTTTCCTCGATTTGCGTGCTACAAATATTTTTCTCTTTCTCAGAAAAATGGAAACTTCTTCTCTCAGCTCTCTCCTTCACTTCAATTTGCAAAAGTGAAGAAAATGACTTTCCCTTGCCTTTTTGAGAGAACCCTAGGGTTCATCTAATCTAACGGTGGAGATTAGATTAGATCGATGGATGAGATTAAATGCACACATTTATTTCTCATAAATATTAATTTCACTCACCCACTTAAATTTATCAAAAAGTGACTTTACTCTCTAAAGTCAAATTAAATGCTCCACTTAAGTCATTTAATGCAAGGGTCACTTTATTTCCCTTCACTAAGTGACTAAGGCTAAAGTCACTTAGGGGAACACTTCCCTAGGTACAAAACTAACACTCCCTCTTACCGAGGAAGGTGTTCTGCACCACTCCCAAGTTGTCCCCGAAGAAGACAAACTTGCCCCTCCCCAAAGACTTCGTCAGAATGTCTGCTACTTGCTCATCAGTGGAAATGTACATAAGCGTAACTGCCCCTCTCTGAACATAGTCCCGGATGAAATGATATCTGATTTCAATGTGCTTTGACTGGTCATGAAATACTGGATTCTCAGAGAGCTGGATGCAACTCTGATTGTCACAGTAGATCACCGTAGGCTTCAGCTCCTGACCAAATAGATTCACCAACAACTTGCGAAGCGACAAGGCCCCGCAGCTGGCCAAACTGGCTGCCATATACTTGGCCTCTGCAGTACTCAATGGAACGGACTTCTGCTTTCGACTAAACCACGACACTCCTACAGAGACTGAAACAACATCTGGAAGTGCTCTTTCGATCTACCACACTGCCTGCCCAATCTGAGTCTGTATAACCAACCAATCTGATCCCCTCTGACCTCCTGTAGTGCAAACCAAAATCCACTGTCCTTGAAAGATAGCGCAACACATGTTTTGCAGCGACCCAATGCACACTCCTAGGCCCAACCATGAACTGGCTAAGAGTCTTCACTGCAAAACACAAATCTGACCGAGTGTTGACCAGATACATCAATGACCTGATAAGCTGACGGTTTAAAGTAGGATCCACCAACTCTCCCTCAAAAGCATGAAGCTTATTCCAGTTGGTGATCATAGGTGTCGACATAGGCCTGCAATCCTTCGGCTTTAATGTCCTTCTTCACAAAGGCTGCATGTGCTACTGCATCAATGGTAGCACTTGGAATGACAATGGGGTGAGCAGTAGTGTTGTTAACTGCCTCATCCAACAACTCATTCTCTCTCAACAAAAGGACTATCCTGGCCTTCCATGAGACAAAATTCCCTACCCCATCTAGTTTGTCTTCACTTCTCAACCCAACGGAAGTCATTTTTCCCAAAGAACAAGTTTCAACAAAATGTACTACTGTCACAAAAGTTTTCTCTGAATTCTGGAAATGACTGTTTCACTGCTAAAATTTAGTTTTCTGCCCAACTCAGCTCTGATACCATGTAGATTTTTCACTAGTTTTCAGCCACCGGTTTATAAGTACAATTTAACTTTGTTTATGACATTCTCAGAAATTTAACATACTGGAAATAAACAGTAAATTTTCAGACTTTAAAACACTGCTGTAACTACTCTTTTTCACTGACAGAAAATAAATATCAGCACGCCATTCAACACACAGAACACAATAATTTTTGGCCAATGGCCCTGGAAAAACCCACAAGGGGAAAACCAGTCAGAGAGAGAGAGAGAGAGATTTTATTATCAGGAAATTTACAGCAAAACTCAGAAATTTTCATACCAACTCAGCTCTGATACCATGTAGATTTTTGCCCAATTGAGCTGTGATACCATGTAGATTTTACACTAGTTTTTAGCCATCGGTTTATAAGTAAAATTTAACACTGTTTATGACATTCTTAGAAATTTAACATACTAGAAATAAACAGTAAATTTTTAGACTTTAAAACACTGCTGTAACTACTCTTTCTCACTGACAGAAAATAAATATCAGCACGCCATTCAACACACAAAACACAATAATTTTTGGCCAATTGCCCTGGAAAAACCCACAAGTGGAAAATCAGTGAGAGAGAGAGAGATTTTATCATGAAATTTACAGCAAAACTCAGAAATTTTTAGACCAACTTATCTCAAACTCGGAAAAGAAAAATTTTGCCTCGTTTTCTGCGGCAAACAGAAAAAATCAAACTCAAATTTTTTCCTCCGTTTTCTGCCTCGATTTCTGTGCACTGTATGGAATGTACCGTACATACTGACTGTATGAACCTCGAAATTTGTGCCTAGAATTTTTTTCTCAAAAATCGTGCCCAGAAATCTGTTCGAAAATCGTGCCTGCTGCCTCGAAAATTGTATCGTACGGATTGTACGGACCAACAATAAATGCTGCTGTCCTCTCCTTTATTTTTCGTGCCCTTTCTGCTGCTATTCTTACCCTCGATTTGCGTGCTGCAAATATTTTTCGCTTTATCAGAAAAATGGAAACTTTCTCTCTCAGCTCTCTCCTTCACTTCAATCTGCAAAAGTGAAGAAAATGACCTTCCCTTGCCTTTTTGAGAGAACCCTAGGGTTCATCTAATCTAACGGTGGAGATTAGATTAGATTGGTGGATGAGATTAAATGCTCACATTTATTTCTCATAAATATTAATTTCACTCACCCACTTAAATTTATCGAAAAGTGACTTTGCTCTCTAAACTCAAATTAAATGCTCCACTTAAGTCATTTAATGCAAGTGTCACTTTATTTCCCTTCACGAAGTGACTAAGGCTAAAGTCACTTAGGGGAACACTTCTGTAGGTACAAAACTAACAATAATAATATAATTTGGCCAATAATAAAGTGATAATAATCACTGATCATACAATTTGAGGCCAAACTCTGAAAACTGGAATTGCACTATTGGGCGTGTTTGGAGCAAATATAAGCACTGTTGTTTTTTGAGCTACTGCATTGGGAACCGTGTTTGACTTGGTGAATTGGGCTGACCAGGTCAAAGTACCCAAACTATAGGTGAGATACTGAACCGATATGATCCTGCATGCATCCAGGGTAAGAACCGCTCCAAGATGTTTATTAAAACTCAACTTTAATCATGCTATTCAACTTTAATAGGGGAATCACCTAAATTTGCGTTTTTTTTATGGAAGCCATCCCATCATTTTGTAAAGATAAGTGCGACAGCGGTGGTGAGAAGTAAGCCAGGGGAAGGGAAGATCATTTTCTTGTGACATATCAAAATCATTAGAGTTCCAGTTGGACATTCAATACCACCAACGTCTATTGCCAAATGCCTTTTACATTCCAAGCCAGTCTGATTTAACGATTGGCGTTGACAGATCTTTCAAGATATAGTTCGAGAGCAACTAATTGATCCCGTTTCATCTCGTTTGGCAACTGATTACAAGGAGTATTACATTGAATGAGGTAGCTGTTGGAGTATCTCGTTGCCACGTTCTTGTCACAGTTCCTCTTGGTAGCCAAAACACCAAATATAAACCCATATATCATGCCTTAGCTGATTACAAGAATAAATTTCATCCACTGATAGTCGATTCGGGGTATTTTGGGTGCTACGTGGAGTTGTTGGCTTGGAGTTTTGTTTAAAAGTGACCTTTTTATTTGGTGTCTTTGGTTAAAGTGGGTCTTTTCACGTTTAGTCAAGGATAAATTTGCCCTAATGAAGTGAGGTCCTTTGGTTAGTTTATTAACCAAAGTGGTAGTTACACTTTGGTTATGTAGTGGTCTTTTTAGACTTTACTGGAGAGAAAAGTGGATCTCAATCCACCTTTTTTATTTATTTATTTTATTTTTTCATTTCTTTGTTATTTTATGAGAGCCATTTTGGCCTTTAAAGAGGATAGCCTCTTTCATTGTAACGTGGGACAAAAGCTGGGAGGATCTTTTTCCCAGAGCTCAATAGAAAATCATTCAAAGGTGTTTTTGGACATGCATGGGAGCACTCTCTTGAATGTGTGGCGTAAACTTGTGAAGCTTCAATGGTTGTGAATGTTGCTAGAGCTTAGATTTTCTTTCTATGTTTGTGCAGGAGACCATAGATGGATTCTACCACCGCATTGGAAGGTGAAAATCCTTAGCAGTTGCTAGCCTTTTTCCCTTTATAAGCATGTATACATGGGCATCAATTTTTGCATTTAATCTAGTTTGATTGTGTAATCTTAATCTTTTGTGTGCATAGCGCATCTCGCGCAATTAGGAGGAGGTAGTAAACCTAGTAACCGTAACTCGACTAAGCAGGGTTGGCTCAATCATGCGATCTCTCCCCCTTAGTCACATATGACACAAGGCCCTCTTGAGTTCTCTTTTTGACTCCATTCTCCCCTTTGATGTACTGGCACTGGTCTCTTCTTGAGGACTGACCCTTCCCTCCTTCCCATCACCTATTCAAATTACCTATTATACTTCAACCGTTTCTCTAAGGCAACCTCTTCAATTCACATTGCTCGTCATTGCATCTGCCTTACTGATCCTAACCTTAGGGAAGCCCCCCTTGAGTTGGAGAAGAGCCAGACTAAAGCGAGGAAGAGAGGAGTGTGGTGACAGTGGCCGCTCTTTTTGCAGTTGACATTGGGCCGGTGTGCCTACTTTTGGGCTTTGACACATGCACGTCATTCAGGAGCGACAACACGTACACAAGAAACTGTAGTGAAGAGATCCTAGGGGACACTTAGAATTAGCCGTGCCTTACTCCATCTCACATCAAAACCCGTAGGCTCCATGAGGAAATAATCATTACATTTCACAAAGATGGCAAACAATCTTTAGATTTAACATTTATTTATCCACTGCTTTTTTTTGGTCTTTCACAATTTCATTTTACAACCCTTTTTTGAGTTGTGTCTAAAGACACAGTTTGCATTTTTATTTGAGGGCTTGCATTTCTCAGTATATAGCATGTAACACATAATGCATGTAATGATGGTAGACATATTGCTTCAAACTTTACTTGACACTCTTCGGGAAACTAGGGGGGAATATCCACAGTCAGGACCAAACATCAGGGGAAATTGACCAGAGAGGTCAAGGCTTCAAAACCCAACTCACCTAAGCTCACGAACCAACACCAACGGGTTCTCCTGGCCTAGAAGGATCAAGGCTTCTGCAAGTTTTGTTGCACAACTTAGAGCCAAGACACAAAACAACATGGGATCTATCATGCAAAGGGGTCAAAGTAGGGAAAATGATCTTCAATCTCATAGGTCTCAGTCAAACACAAGTCATGGGAAGAAGAACAATTATGGATGGGGATAAGTGATACATGGAACCAACAAAGCACTAGAGTTTAGAATTTGTGTAAAGCATGGCATAGACAGTAGCCTTCAACATTAGACTCTTTGATCAATCATAACATAGGTTTAAGCATTAGTACATATGTAATTTAAGCATAGGTCACTGTGATCATCCTAACATGACAAGCCTAGGTGTTTGACATACATCATAGAGCAAAAACTCACAAAGGAGCCCTATACCTGTCTCCATATGATAAGCCCCACTATAACTGTGTACCACATCTGATCTGCGACTCTGCTCAATGAACTAGGTCACCACTGAAATCCTCTCAATGGTCTAGGAAATCTCAGTCTTGGTAAGGAAATACTGCTAAATAAGGCTCTGAAATGGTTGAGGCTGTAAAGATCCATGCTAAAACCCCATCTGAATGAATAGCTCGAAAAAATAAAGAGATCAATCTGTATGCTGCATCATGGTAGCCCAATGCAACATATATGTGATAACATCACCCCAATCCCTTTTGATGCAACCAACTGCTCGGACGAGCTGTATAGGTGTAGAGCATATGAGAATATGAATCTTGGTTGCTTTTAAAAGTTTTAAAAATGTTTTATTGTTTAACAAAATTACTTTAGGAATCTCTTTTCTGGTTCAGTACCCGGGTAAGCCCTTATTCGTGAACCGTAATTTGGGAAATCAAGGATGGGTTAATATTTTGTTTTCAAATAAAAATAAAAGAAAGTAAAGATTTGATTGATTGATCTTGACTTTTATTTTCAAAAAATAAAGCTACTCTAAAACTTGCAGTAAAAAGCACGTAAAGAAAACACAAAAGTGCGATACAAATCTTCCCCCAATTGGGGAAGAGGGGTGTGGGAGCCTTAAATTCCACTTGCTTTTTATTACTTTTGGTTACAACAATTTCGAAGAAGGAGAAGTGCCTTTGATCCTTAAATTTGGATTCAAAGGATTACAATAGTTTTTAGAAGAACGAGAGAAGAGAAGAGATTTGGACTAGATCTTCTTGAAAGGCTCAAAAACTTCAAAAATCCCTCAATTGGTGAAGAGGGGTGTGGGAGCCTTAAATTCCACTTTCTTTTTATTACTTTTGGTTACAACGCATTTGAAGAAGGAGAAGTGCCTTTGATCCTTAAATTTGGATTCAAAGGCTTACAATAGTTTTTAGAAGAATGAGAGAAGAGAAGAGATTTGGACTAGATCTTCTTGAAAGGCTCAAGAACTTCAAAAATCCCTCAATTCCTTCGGCTCGCCTGTAAACAAAAGCAAAAAACCAACAAACTAATAATTTATTGGATTAGTGGATTGGCCCAAAAAATACAATAAAAATACATAAGTTACTACTTGCAAAATATTGGAAATTTTTTAGCTTCAAGCAATAACGAACGAGGACTAGATCTAAGCTTTTGATATAATGAAAATGAAACTCTTTAGATCTTCCTAACTTGCAACAAGAGAGGATAAATGAGCTTTAAAATCAGATCTACTTGTTTAAAAGGTAACAAAAATGAAATGGAGTTTTAAAATTAAGAAGATGAGAAGGAAATACTCAAGCCCAAGCTTGAATAGAGGGAGGAGTAGAAAGTGCCTGCAGGACAAGAAACATTAGATGTGAAGAAAAAGAGGAAGCAACCGAGCTCCAAGTTGTTCTTTACCTTTGGTGATTTGCAAAGATAAACAACTTCCACCAAAATGGATTAAATCTAGTGTGATAAATTAAATAAGACAAAAAGAGCATCAATTTAACCAACTACAGTTTGCTACTTTCAAATCTTAAATAATTAAACACAAGCAAGCAAATTGAAAACCTCAAATTTCTACTCTATGGACTAAAAGATAGTCTTCCGAGCTAGAAATAACATCCACAATTTACATATGAAGAAGCAAAACTAAGCTAATATCACCTCATGAAGCTCATACATTCACCATGAAAAGATCTTGCACCATGTGAACCTCCAAAGTCTTCACTTTATTCATAGAAGAAAACAATTGCAGAGCATTACAAGAGTAGAGGTTCCTTGTATCCATCAAATGGAGGAGAAGAGCCTTGCTTAAATAGAAAACCCAGCCCAGTGGGGGCGCACTCTTCACTGGCAATGGAAGGCGAGTTCACTTGAGTGAATTGAGATTATTGAGGGATATGTTGGATGGGACTCCAAGGAGAAGGCGCCACATCTCCATAAGGAAATGTGCCCTCCTTTGGGAGCTTCACCAACCCACCCAAATGTTGCCACATATACAATTCGCCTCCCTCATGAGGGAGGGCGCAACCTCAACTTGAGATGGATTTGCCACCTCTCAAATTTGCCCTCAATTACATGCTTTAAGCTTGACATGAAGTCGCCTGCCACTATAGATGAGATTACCACCTTTCCGGCATGTCTCCAACATGTTTCCATTATTCAAGGAATTTGTCTTTTTGGCCATTTTTTGGCTTTTTCTCGAGAGAAATTCAACCAAGTGATAAATAATCACTTAAAAGTTAAAACTTAGGAAAAGTGGGTTTTGGGGTAAAGAGGGTGCTCTGAGTTTGAAAACGAGAACTCCCATGCAAATTCCCCCTCTAGACCACACTTTTATGACACTTCGATTTTTTACATTTAACTTGTAAAAAATTAACCCATTTTAACGGAAACAAATTTATTCTGAAAATTAAAAATAACCTAGGGGGACTTAGTACATGTTCATAGTGACTCAAAATAGTGCCTAGCATGTTAATATACATTGACTCCTATACTTTAATAACCTCCTAAGGCCCGGACACCCAAGTGACCATTCCACCTTTGGAGGAGCGGGTGAAAAACTCGAAAATTATACAATACTTGAGAGTACGTATAATTAATAAGAAAAAAACACTCTGGAAGAGCCAACTCAATGTCTAGGTCCTAGGCAAGCCAAGTCTGTCACACAATTTCATCATGCTAGTACACCTTATTACAATATCCCTGAGGGTATGACCATGTAAAAAATTAAAAGGGACCAACAATTGGTCCTGATGTAACCATGGATCTTCTGAGCACTGAGTAGGAACAAGTGGCTAGTTTTGATCCTTGGTGGCTCACTGGAAATCCCCTAAGTGAAACTTAGTGGATAACATCTATTTTGTACTTTATCCTTATCTCTTTTGGGTGATTGAATCTAAATTGACTAGTCACCCGCTTTATTGGAGACATGGTCAACATGATCACTCTCCTCACAATTTTGTACTCTATATATACTGCTACAAATGAGTGTACATCATATGTACAGTTTTGATAGTTTCCTCTCTAAGATGTGTACTTGCTCTCATATGTTCTTTTGTGTGTGTATTCAAATTGTTGGCACTGTGTTATAGCGTGATTACCTTAATATTATGTAGCATTGCAGAATGCCCTTTATTTGAAACGTGACAGCTTTGATAGAGTAGATTGCTTTTTAAAATCAATAGTTATGAAAGGGAAATAAGATGACATCAACATCATATCTCTTCTTGTTATTAATTCTAAATAGTAGTGTGGTGTAATTTTTATTTAATTCTTCCAGTAATGTTAGGCTACAGCATATTTGGAGAATATTTTTTCCAGTGATTTGAAAAGTTATATTTTTTCTTTAGTTCTTGTTCTCCTACAACTTTTATTAAAATGTTTTTGAGGACTCTTTAGTTTTTTATGATTCCTTTTGCCCAATTCAAAGTTTGGTCACATAGACCGAGACAAATCATTAGATTCTGAGATCAAAGAGCCTCTGATAGGGTTTCACCTGTAGGACATTCAGTTGGGAAGACCACATTGTCTTCCAATGTATTATCAAATTAGGGGGAGGTTCCATTGTCTCTACAGAAGGTTACAAGGATCTCTTGCTACTTTCTTCCTATACATGGACCAGAGTTGCCTATGTCTTTCCATGTGTGATGTTCTAGGTTTTGGGAGAATTTTTTTAAAGGTTCATTTGAAGATAAACCCTGTTAGGATGATCACTTCCTTCATTCCCTCGATCTTGGTGGTTGATGAAAGTAAGTGACATGTAGGGTCTCACGAGACATGACCATCCAGATTAGTGCAACTTTGTACTACTACTAGACTTCATCTATCCGATTGGTTCCTACCATGGTCTCAAGGAGGCTTTGTTGACAACACAATTCAACTACTCACTCCTCCACCATCTTGGGCACACAAAGCTCCATCACTAGTCTTTCTGACAGCCTTGAGCGTGTGGAGATTTGTGATAGACTGTCAAATTTTGTTCAACATCAGACATACTGGTCCCTTTAGTCTAGGTTTCTGTTTGGAGGAGATTCTCTCTGATTGATGACTTGGTTGGGTACTGTCTTCTTCTACCTTCCATCATTCTACTTCCAGCTCTGATGTGCCTTGAGATGGTTCCCTTGATACCCTTTCTTCACTGGGGAGAGGAAGCTGCTATTTTTTGTCGACATATTATGTTGCAAATGGGCTTTGTAATTATATTGTATTCAGTTACTAGTAGTACCTCTTTAGTTATGTTTTATTTTTATACATTAGGGATGGGTATTGCATTTGCACTTCCAGTATGTAGTTAGGGGTTTGTACTTCTTAGTCCCATTGAATCACTATTGTGGTTATTCACTGAACATAAAAATGATCTCATCTTAATGGTCTTATCTTCATGTATCCTTGGTCATGTTTTTTGGCAGTTTTATTATTTTGTAATGGGTTTAGGTTGGTTTGATGACATGACATTGATTTTGGTGAGCATTACTTTTACAGCATTTACTTTTAATATTTGGATGCTTTACTACACTGAGGTGGCACTGATTGTAATTCTAGGAAGAAAGATTGCAAATATTGAAGAATCGTGTCGAAGTTGCATTTGATCCTGAAAGAGAAGATCACCAGGTACTATTTTCTTATATTATATCATGTTAAGAGATGCATTTTTGTTCATTAAATTTTTGGCCTTCAACATTGTTAAGCAATTGAGAATTATATTTCTAGAACATTCCTCTATGTTTGAGATGGATGTTCTAGATTCCATGCAAAAAAAGAATTCAAATCGCTATCCTTGTCTCTTTTGTTTGCTCAATTTTTGGAATCGACGAGCATGCTAAAAATGTACAAGACAATATAGTCATTCTTTATTCAACTGTAGTGGGATATTTTGACCAAGTTTTGTGAAAGCTCAAAGCAATGCCTAATGTTCAATGTAGAAGTTACGTTAGAATTCTCAGTGAAGTAAATTGTAATTTGTTCTTTTCTAGAAACTATTTTTTTTTAGTTGGTACAAACATAATGCAACTTGTTTGAAGATTTCGGTAATGTTGTGAATCTCTCCATCAATAGACTTACGATTGTTAGAGTTTCCTTGTTTCTCCAAGTTGTTCAAATTGAGCAATGTTCTATTCCAATAGAGATTTCTAGTTTTGACCTGTGTGGAGTGGCATGCAAATTGCAATGATGAGGGTGCATTGATTATGGTCTAGGAGATGGATCTAGTGGAGGTGTAATAGAAATTATGTAGACAATTAGTAGGTGAGGGAAAGTGCATAGAGCTTGCTATTAGCTTGTGGGTTACTCTGAAAGTGATTACACCATGATAAGATGCTTTCATGTTATCATGGAAGTCGAGACATAAAGCAACCAAGAATAACTTGGAAGAGTTATTGTAATGTGTTACATAGATGAGAAAGCAAAAACTTTCTTTTGAAGGGTTACAATTATGTTGGGTGTGTTGCCCACCTATTTCGACTAGGTGGCAACTTCATGTACATGAAGATGTACAAATTGTACCTTGGAAAAATCTGAGGATTTTTCACTTCTGCAGGGCAATTGCCCCTTTGTAAAACGAAATGTCCGCTCCCCTGCGTGGGAAAATTAATGTAATTCTATGTGCTAGTGTGGGTCATATGATATGGACGCCACATCATGGAACTGGTTGTTAGGGAAGTCCCCTCATCGAGTGTTTTTTTCCTTTCCAATTAATCTTGTTCTTTAAACGATTTTAATTGGTTAGGTTTTTCACTCAAAAATCCTCCAAAGTGGTGACGGACATTCTAACAATCAAGTCCATGGGGTGGCTAAGGGTTCAAAATGTTATTCATGACCATGTTAGACATTTGTATAGAGTCTTGTGGAGTTTCATTATGTTGTATTTTTATTTATTTTTCTAGTTAATTAATTTCACCCCTTGGTGGTTAATTAACTAAGTTTTGATGTAATAATGTAATTGCTCAAGCACGGGCACTTTGTAATAGGGGCTATGAATGCAAGGTAAATTGCTATGAAACCCCCTAAGCCACTGCTTCGAGTCCCATGCCATTCAGACAAGTGGTTGAAGAGATAAACCAATTTTGGTCAGGAGGGGTCTTTCTCCCCTAGGGAATTAATTATTTTCCCTAAGTCAAAAATCGTATTATTTGATTTTGAAGTAAAAAATCAAATAATGCCATGGCAATTTTGTTTGGGGGTTGCTAAGCCTAGGAAAATTTATTTCAAAGTTTTCCACCCCCCCATGGCCAAGATATGATTTTTCAAGTTTATTTTTAATTTTTCCTAAGTCAAAATTGGAAAAATTTAAAGATTAAATTAAAAAATTAAATCTAAGGTGAAATATATATTTAGCCTAAGTCTAAGGTTAAATGTTTATTTTGGAGCAAAGGGCTAAAGTCAAAGCCAAGTTTAGAAGACATAAAAATGGTTTTAACCCTCACTAAAGTGGAGCGCCCAAGTTAAGAAGGCATAAAAGGGGGCGCATGCATGTAAAAGGGCCCATAAGGGAGGCGCTACCATAAAGGGAGGCATCACATAAAAAAAAAAAAACCCCACGTGTGGAGCGCTAGGGTAAAAGGCCACCAAATAAGAGGGCGCTACACATTTAGAAGAGGGCGCTACCATATAGAGAAGGGCGTCAATTTAAAGGTGGGCGTCACACTTGGAAGAAGGCGCCACATTTGGAGGAGGGCGCCTAGTTTGGAGGCGCCTAGCTCTTGGGCCCACTCTAAACCCTAAAAGCAATCATAAGGGGGCGCCTAGTCAAAACCCTAGATCTAAGGGTGTAGAATGGCTGAGGCATGGATCAAGCCTTCTAGCCATGGATTGAGGAGGGTGCAAAGTCAAATACCTAGATCTAGTGGTGGAGATCTAATCTAGATCTAGATCTAATCTTGGCCATTGATCTTCAAGGGGTTGGGGTTGCTCCTCAACTATCTAATGAGGGTCTCACTCCCTCATTTGATAACTTCTCTCGTGTTATTGTTATGCTGCTGAAATCTTTCCCTCTTCTCCTCTCATATTTTCTCAAGCATTTGGCCCAAGCCTCTTGCTATTGTTGTATTGAATTTTGCCCTAGTTGGGTTTTAAAAGAAGAAAGCTTTGGAGGCAAACTGTTGGTGTGGATCTCTCATTTCATGCTTGAATTAGTGAGGTAATCTTGTGGATTTATCAATTATTGTTGCATTTGTTTAGCTTAGAAGCTCTCCACAAAGTATTTTGTGGAGAGATTTGTAGGTAGAAGTATTTATATCTTCATTTGTGAGTAGATTGGTAAGATTCTACAAAGTATTTTGTAGGATTAATTATTTGTGCTCATCTCTTTGCTTACTTGTTGCAGCTCTAATAGATTTGTTTTGCAGGGATCCAAAGCTAAGAAGGGCTCCTCTAAGGGTTTCTTGTTTTCAGATTTTTTTTGGGGGGTTCTAGATCTAGGGTTTCTACCATTGTATAGTGGTAAAAAACCCAATTTTTAGGGCCTAACTCTTTAGTATTTTAATTAAACATTTCAGATCTGATATTTTAGTAGCATTTCAGCCCTCTAAACATCATATTTCAGTCATTTTTTCAATTAGATTTTTGCCATAAATTAGTGATTTTTTTGGACTAACTTTTTTCTGGTAATTTCTTTGAGTTTTCTGTGATTTCCAGCAAGTAAAGCTTGCTGGTTTGTGACAGGTTTTACATAGGTGAAGGGGAGGTGCTGCCCAAATTGGCCCAGAAATACCTCAACCTTCAATCGGTTCCAAAAGGGGTTCAAACCCTCACCTTTCTCTCTTCTTTTCTGATATTTGTAAACCCCAACGAGAAGTTCTCTTGGGGTTGTTGCCGCCTAATTCACACTTTAAGATGCAGGAAAGTCACAACCTGCTATGTGTGTTCTTGGGGGCAAGTGAGAGCTGGGGACCACTGTCACCACAGTCCACAACTCCTCCGTTTAGGCAAGATCCCAACAGAGCCAAGGGGGGTAGTCCCTATGGGAAAACTAAGTTCTAGGATTATTAATTAATCACTGATTAATTAAGGGATCGTTTAAAAAAGAAAAAGGCTAAGACCTTATATAAACAAGACCAGTGCCTATTACAATGGAGTCTAAAGATAGATTGTGTCTTTATGAACTTTACAAACAAAATTTAGATTTTATTCTGCGATTAAACTATAGCTTCGGTGTTTAATAATGAAACATATGAATAAACAATATAATTGTAAACAGTAATGAAATAAAACAAATGTATGGACAATGAGACAGATTTACAAGATGGCAGAAAATTGTTATGAATGAAGATTATTGAACCAGCAGTAAATTTAAAGCACGAAAAGATTTTAAGCAATTAACATTCACCACATGATCATTTGCAGAATTGAAAGTAAAAAGATGCCACTGAGAAGTAAAGTGCTGGAAGTAAAATATTGTAGTGCAATATTGGAGTGAAAGAGTGCTTGAAACAGTAGAATGTTGTAGAACTGGTTTTGAATTGTCTCTTGGTTTATTTTAGTTGATTTTATTAAGGTTTTTCTTCTTGGATTTAAGTTTTAGAATCGGTGGTGTGACTACCCCGATCTAGAACTTCTCCAGCCAAAGAAGCACTACTGTTGCGCTCAACAAAGTGGGAGCAAAGCCCACTCGTAGCTCACAGGTCAATCCCCAATGCCCCGGTGCTCAACAAGGAGGACGTCGAAGCGCCTAGAGACCGCCCGCGGTCTGCTACCCCTTCTAGCTTCCTGAGGTCACTGTTTTTAGTGCTTCCTGAGGTCACTGTTTTTAGTTGACAGAAAAAAGGGCTAGATGGATGCCTATTAAACTAAGACTTCCCTGTCCCCTGGTCGTATCTCGGAGTACCCCGGAGGGTGATGACCGAGTAGAGAAGCAGGATGTGGGAAGTTGTTGTTGGTAAGTTTTAAGAGTAAATTTTAATCTTGATGGTTAAGATGCAGTGTTTATTTTAAAGCGATTAACAAATGACTTGGGAAATAAAATATTTGATTGTAGTGGGTAAAAATGAAAGTTGTTTAATTACCTAAGCCCCCACTTCACCTGTTTTTCATATCCAGCTTGAAGTCCCTAAAGGGAGATGACAAGTGGATAGAGGATACACAGGTTTGATGGGTTGTATGATTACTTTTAAACAGAAAAGTAAAGTTGCATAAACTTGAAAGAAATACTCAACTAACTACAGTAAACTCACCTCACAACAATCTTTGTGATGGAGATGATAGTCTGTCACAAAGATAGGTGGGTAGCTGGAAATAGAACTAGTTATCTACCTTACTTCCTAATCTACTTACTTATAAATTACAAATGCCTTACAAGACTTTACAGAATACCCCAAGAGACTCTCGTTGGGGTTTACAATAAATTGGAAAAGATATGAGAGAGAGGGTTGAGAATTGGAACCCCTTTTGAACCGGTTGAAGTTTGAGGGAATTCTGGGCCTATTCGGGCATCAAATCTCCTTCAAAATGTGCATAACCTGTCACAAACCAGCGAGCTATTCTTCGCTGGAAATCACATAAAAACACTAAAAATTGTTGTTAAAATATTAATACCAAATTTACAAATTTACATAAAAAATATGAGTGCAAAATATTGCAGAAATGAGCGATTTAAAGGGCTGGAAACTATTATGCAGACTGAATGACAGACAAATATTTATAACAGCTTTGAGCCCTTCGCGCTCTGATCTCAATTGCTTGATCTCAGACGAGGAATACCACGATTAAGCTCAAAGTGTAGATAAATATAGGCTGGAACTGATACAATTGCAATATTCAGAATAACTGTAAGAATCGGAGAAGAAATATCGAAAAAACTTAGCTGAACAGTGTTTAAACAGCATAAATATAAGCCCTAACTAATATATAATGGGTTGGGGCCCTAAAACAAGGGTTACATTCACTATACAGTGAAATAAACTCCTTTTCAGGAAGGCTGGAAATAGATGGCCGAATTTAAAACAGGTTGCCGGAATGAGATTTTTTGAGAGATCTCCTTGATTTGAATAACCTGCAAATAACTCTATGCCTGCAAGAATTGTAATCCTAGTGATGAATACCTAACACTTCCTGCAAAACACTTTGTAAGAAATGTCAAATCATTCACAAGAAAGAATAAAAACACTTTTATTCTTTAATCTCTCCACAAAACACTTTGTGGAGAGCTAACTAGAAAAATACAATAAATGCAAACAAGACAAATACAAGGTTACCTTACAAAGATTCGGATAATGAAAGAGTTTGCAGCATAGTATCCCTCCAAAGAATTTTTTATTTAATGGCCCAACTTGGGCAAATCTTCAATACAAAGTATAGCAAGAGAATATGAGAGCAAGAAATTTCCGGCAGCATAACAATAGCATGAGAGATCATGATTAATGAGGGAGTGAGACCTTCATTAAATAGTTGAGACAATCCCCAACTCCTTGAAGATAAATGGTTGGGATTAGATCCAGATCTAGGGTTTAATCCACACCACTAGATCTAGGTATTTGGCTTTCTATTCTTCTCCATTAATCTCCACCTTTAGATTAATTTTTAATCAAAGGCCACAAGCTTAATCCATGGCCAAGTATTCTCCATCTTTAGATCTAGGTCTTTGGATAAATATCCACCATTAGATGAGCTTTTAGGTTTTAAATAAAATAGAAATAGAGTGGGCCCAATAGCATAGGCGCCCTCCTCTAAATATGGTGGAATCTTCCAAGATTAGCGTCCTCCAAAATAGTGTAAAACGTGGGCTTTAAGAGATAGCGCCCTCACTAAAGTAGCTAGCGCTCTATCTCATGGTAGCGCTCCTCTAAAATGCAATAACGCCCATCAAAATAGCGCCTCTACTAAAAACATGGCGCCTTCTCCACTAAGTATGGCGGCCCCTTTAAACATTAGCGCTCCTCCTTTTGTAGCGCCCACCTCCAAAATGATGTAGCGCCCATCTAAATAAGACTAGCGCTCCTACCAAATGGAGCGCCCTCTAAAAACGTGGTGCTTCTCTAAAGTTTGCGCCTCCTCTATTTTATGGTTAGCGCCCTCATCAAAATAGTGATGCCTCCATAGATGGTAACGCCCTCCATAATATAGCACCTCCTTCATTCTTTTGGTGGAGTCTTTATATGTAGCGCCTCCCTTTAGGTTAAATGGTAGCGCCTCCATTAAATATAGTGGATACCTTTTTATGCTTGCGCCCTTCTATTTAGTGAAGGCTTTAACATGAATGCCCACCTTTAGACTTAGGGTTTAGCCATTTAACTTAGCCTTGACTTTAGTCATTAGCTCCATTAATAAAATTTAACCTTAGACTTAGGCTAAAATAAATATTCACCTTAGATTAAAATTTTCAATTTAATTTTTTAAATTTTCCAACTTTGACTTAGGAAAAATTAAAAAATAACTTGAAAAATTAATATTTAGGCCATGGGGGGGTGAAAAACTTTGGAATAAGTTTTCCTAGGCTTAGGAACCCCAAAACCAACTTACCATGGCATTTCTTGATTTTTTACTTCAAAATCAAAAAATGTGAATTTTGACTTAGGGAAATTAATTAATTCCCTAGGAAAAATAGACCTTGCTTAGAAAAAATGGTCTATCTCCTCAACCACTCACCAGAATGACATGGGACTCGAAGCAGTGGCTTAGGGGGTTTCATAGCAATTAACTTTGCATTCATAGCCCCTATTACAAAATGCCATGCTTGAGCGATTACATTATTACATCAAAAACTGAGTTAATTAATCACCAAGGGGTGAAATTAATTAACTAGAAAAAATAAACAAAATACAACAACACAACGAAACTCCGCAAGACTCTATACAAGTGTCTAGCATGGTCATGAATCACACTTTAAAGCCTTAGCCACCTCATGGAATTGACTGGTAGAACGCCCGTACCACTTTGGAGGATTTTGAGTGAAAACCAAACCGATTAAACTCGTTTGTACAACAAGGTCAATTGGAAAGAGAAAAACACTCGATAAGGGGACTTCCCTAACAACCCGTTCCATGGTGTGGCATTCGTATCATATGACCCATACTAGCACATAAAATTACATTAATTTTCCCACGCAAGGGAGCGGACATTTCGTTTTACAAAGGGGCAATAGCCCTGCAGAAGTGAAAAATCCTCAGATTTTTCTAAGGTACAATTATGTACAACTTTGTGTACATGGAGTTGCCACCTAGTCGAAATAGGTTGGCAACAGGGGTATTCTACAAAAGTTTATAAAGCACTTGTAATCTATATGTAAATAGATTAGGAAGTAGAGTAGGAAGTAGATAACTAGTTGCTTAGATTTATTTTTATGCAAGTTTCATTTCTGTTTACCCACCTATCTCTGTCACAGACCACCATCTCTGTCACAGAGATTGAAGTGAGGTTCGGTTAATCTTTTTTACTTCTGTTTACCCACCTATCTCTGTTACAGACCACCATCTCTGTAACAGAGATTGTTGTGCGGTTAGGCATTGTTTCGCTAACTGCATTTTTCTTTAAGCCTTTTTTATTTTCTGTCAAAAGAGTAACCATACAACCCACTGATCCGGTGTATCCTCTGTCCCACTTGTCATCTCCCTTTAGGGACTTCAAGTTGGGCATGAAAAGCAGGAAAAGTGGGGGCTTAGTTTAATTAGAACAACATTCTTTTTCTGCTACAAGCCCTCACACTTTATTTTTTAGTCCAAGATCAAGTACCAGCACCTCCCATAAGGGATACCGCTTGGTTGATCTTGTTGATAGTTTAAAATTAACCTTGCATGCTAATCACCAAGATTAAAATTTACCCCTAAAATTAGCCAACAACAACTTCACTACCCCCTGTTCCTCTACTCGGTTATCACCCTTCGGGGTACTCGCGAGATACGACAGGGAATAGAGGAGTTTTAGTTTAATAGGCATCCATCTAGCTGTTTTTCCTGTTGATTAAAAACAGTGACCTCGGAAGCTACTTGGGGTAGAAGACCGTGGGGGGTCTCTAGGCGTTCTACGTCTTCCTTGTTGAGCACCGGGGCATTGGGGTTTGACCTGGGAGCTACGGGTGGGCTTTGCTCCCATTTTGTTGAGCGCACCAGCATTCTTTCTTTGACTTGATAAATACTAGATTGGGGTAGTCACACTGCTGGTTCGAAAACTAAACTTCAAGAGGAAAAACCTTAATAAAATCTACCTAAAACGAACCAAGAGACTTTGCAAAACGTCCTACAAACACAGGTCACTGCTATTTATCTTTGCCTTGCTGTTCAAGGTTTTTTTACTGCAAGCACTTTCACATTTTACTTCACTGCATGCTTTTCGCTTTTCAGTTACAAGTATTTCCTTTCAGTTTCGCAAACTCTTGTGGTGGTATCTTTAATTCATTTGATTTAGTAATCACATGGTTTAGTAATCTATAGATCTTGTGTAACACGATTGATTCATTTCGTTTCAACATTTTTGGGTAAAAGCTTAATAATTGTTCCATTTATTCAATCTCTTCATAACATCTGATACAACTGTGGATATTGTTAATACTGCTTAACTGCTCATTCATTATTGTTTATATTGTTCATAGTATTCATTTGTCCATATTGTAACCTGGTTTGATTGGGATAACACCTAAACTGTGGGTTAATTAACTTAGATTTCAATTTCATTTGTAAATTTGTAAAGTTGTAATTTATCCTTAGACTCCATTTGTTAATAGGCACTAGTCTTAATTTATCTCAAGGTCTGCTTGTCATTAAAAAGAAATCTTTGCATTTGCATGGTGCTTGTCATTCCTTAGATAGTGTAAAGTCTTAGCCTCACAACCTTAATAAGATCCCTTAATTTTGTAATTAATTAATAAATCTGGAACTTAGTCTTCCGTAGGGACTTCCCCCCTTGGCTCTGTTGGGATCTTGCCTAAACGAAGGAGTTGTGGACTGTGGTGACAGTGGTCCCCAGCTCTCGCTTGCCCCCAAGGACACACATAGCAGGTTGTGACTTTCTTGTTCCTTAAAGTGTGAATTAGGCGGCAACAGGGTGAATCCATGTTATGAATGTGGGATAGAATGAGAAACACAATAAAGTGAAATAAAGCATAAAAATGCAAAATAACATAAAGTTGGAAGTGATTTTATTAATGCCCAAGTCTAGTATCTAATTGACCATTATAAACTAGGTTTTACTTTAACACCCTCCCTTAATAGTCAATCTACTAACTACATCAAGGTTATCCCAAAATTTTACAAGCTTTCCAAGACCCAAAGACTTGGTGAAAATGTCTGTAATTTGGTCCTTTGTGGGATAGTATTATAGCTCAATAGTTCCATCTTTTGCAAGTTGTCTGATGAAGTGGCAATGTATCTCAAGATGCTTGGTATGCTTGTGGAAGTTTGTGTTCTTGGTTAGTTTGAGCACCTTTTGCTTGTTGGAAAGTAGGATGCCCCCTTTGCTTGCTGCATCTTCATATATAAAATCCTCCTCTAGAGCCAAACTGCCTGATATGCTCCTTTCATTGCTTCTCCATGTTCTTCATTTGTAAATGGAAGGTCTGTTACCACCTGAGTTGCACTCAGTTGGACTTTTAAGTGAGCCGCCAAAGATGAACAATTACTTGTTCAATTTTCAAGTTCAAAAGTCCTTGTAGGCTATTTTTAGGTCCTTTTTTATTTATTTTTAACATGTTCATACCCCATGGGGAATTGTAATAAAATGAGTTAGCATGATGACTTTATGTAAAATGTTTGGTTTCCTAGGACTTAGTCATCAATGCATTATTCCAGGGTGTTTTTTCCTTGTTAATTATCTATCGTTTTTAAGCGATAAATAATTTCCGAGTTTTTCACCCAAGCCTCCAAAGCTCGAATAATTGCCATGGCGGTTAGGCTTGTTGCCCACCTATTTCGACTGAGTGGCAACTCCATGTACATGAAGATGTACACAATTGTACAAATTGTACCTCAGAAAAATCTGAGGATTTTTCACTTCTGCAGGGCAATTGCCCCTTTGTAAAACGAAATGTCCGCTCCCCTGCGTGGGAAAATTAATGTAATTATATGTGCTAGTGTGGGTCATATGATATGGATGCCACACCATAGAACTGGTTGTTAGGGAAGTCCTCTCATCGAGTGTTTTTTCCCTTTCCAATTAATCTTGTTGTGTAAACGATTTTAATTGGTTTGGTTTTTCACTCAAAATCCTCCAAAGTGGTGACGGGTGTTCTACCAGTCAAGTCCATGAGGTGGATAAGGGTTCAAAATGTTGTTCATGACCATGCTAGACATTTGTATAGAGTCTTGCGGAGTTTCGTTATGTTGTTGTATTTTATTTATTTTTTCTAGTTAATTAATTTCACCCTTTGGTGGTTAATTAACTCAGTTTTGATGTAATAATGTAATTGCTCAAGCACTGGCACTTTGTAATAGGGGCTATGAATGCAAGGTAAATTGCTATGAAACCCCCTAAGCCACTGCTTCGAGTCCTATGTCATTCTGATAAGGGGTTGAGGAGATAGACCATTTTTGGCTAAGCAAGGTCTATTTTTCCTAGGGAATTAATTAATTTCCCTGAGTCAAAAATTCATATTATTTGATTTTGAATGAAAAAATCAAATAATGCCATGGTAATTTTGTTTGGGGGTTGCCAAGCCTAGGAAAATTTATTTCAAATTTTTTTCTTCCCCCCCATGGTCAAAATATGTCTGAAGATCTCCTAAGTGGGGCCTCCCTCTTGTCTTATTAAAAGATAAAAAATAAAAAAAATAAATAAAAATATTAAAAAATTAAAGATCAAGAATTAAAAAATTAAAAAAAATTTAACATTAGATTAAAAATTAAAATTAAAGTAAAAGATTAAATATATAAAATAAATAAATAAATAAAAAGATAAAAGATGAAAAAATAAAAGAATAAAAAGATAGAAATTTTAAAAATAAAAGATAAAAATAAAAGAATAAAAATATAAAATAAAAGATAAAAAAGATAAAAATTTAAAAAAGATTTAAAATAAATGAAAGAATAAAAAGATAGAAATTATAAAAAGTAAAAGATAAAATAAAAAGCTTAAAAGATTTAAAAATAAAAAGATAAAAATAAAAAGTAAAAGATAAAATAAGAGATTAAAAGATTAAAAAATTAAAGATAATAAAATAATAAAATTAAAAATTGAGTCAAAGGAGGTCCCACTTGAGTCATGGAAACCCTAGATCTAAGGGTGTAGAATGGTTGAGGCATGGATCAAGCACCTAAGGCATGGATTGAAAAGTAATCTAAGGGTGTAGAATGATTGAGGAGGATGCAAAGTCAAATACCTAGATCTAGTGGTGGAGATCTAATCTCGGCCATCGATATTCAAGGGGTTGGGGTCTTCCTCAACTATATAATGAGGGTCTCACTCTCTCATTTGACATGATCTCTCATGCTATTGTTATGCTGCCGGAATATTTCTCCACTCTTCAGCTCTTTTGCTATTGTAATCTTCTTGCCCTAGTTGGGCCATTTAATCAAGTAATCTTTGGAGGAAGTCTTGGTGTCTACATTTCATGCTTCTTCTGTAAGGTAACTTGCTTCATTTTTATTTGATTTTGCATTTGTATTAGCTTAGAATAGCTCTTCACAAAGTATTTTGTGGAGAGACTTGTAGGTAAAAGTATTTCTATCTGCATTTGTGAGTAGATTAGTAAGATCCTACAAAGTATTTTGTAGGATTTGTTTATATGCTCACCTCTTGGCTTACATTTTGCAGATCTCATAAGTTTGTTTGCAGGGAACTAGAACAAAGGAGCCTTTTCCCATTGGTTGAATTTCTGTTTTTTCATTTTCGCACTTTTGCTTAAGAGGGTTTTAAGACTCAGTTTTTATCACTGTATAGTGATAAAAACCTTGGTTTTAAGGCCCCAACCCTTAGTATATTAATTAAATGCTTTAAATCTACTATTTTAGCATCATTTAGGTGGCTGGAAACTCAGTTTTCAGCTCTCTAAACTTCATATTTCTGTCATATTTTCGCTCAGATTTTTTACTGTAAATTTAGTGATTTTTGGGACTAACTTTTTCTAACAAATTCTTTGAGTTTTCTGTAATTTCCAGCAAGTAAAGCTTGCTGGTTTGTGACAGGTTTTTCACAGGTGAAGGGGAGGTGCTGCCCAAATAGGCTCAGAAATACCTCAACCTTCAACCGGTTCCAAAAGGGGTTCAAACCCTCAACTCTCCTTCTTCTTTTTTCTAATATTTGTAAACCCCACTGAGAAGTTCTCTTGGGGTATTATGCAAAATTTATAAGCACTTGTAACATATATGTAAATACATTAGGAAGTAAAGTAGATCACTAGTTTTATTTCCATTTACCCACCTATCTTTGTGACAGACTACCATCTCTGTCACAGAGATTGTTGTAAGGTTAGTTTACTGTTTTATTTAGTTGTATTTCCTTTCTAGTTTTACTTTCTGTTCACCCACCTATCTCTGTTACAGACCACCATCTCTGTAACATAGATTGTTGTGAGGTTAGTATAATCTGTTTTATTTTTCCTGTTTACCCACCTATCTTTGTGACAGACCACCATCTCTGTCACAAAGATTGCTGTGCGGTTGAGTATTGCTTTAGCTAGTTAGAATTTCTTTCAAGTTTCAGTAATTTTATTTTCTGTTAAAAAGTACCATACAACCCATCTATCCTGTATATCCTCTATCCACTTGTCATCTCCCTTTAGGGACTTCAAGTTGGATATGAAAAGCAGGAGAAGTGGGGGCTTAGGTAATTAGAAGAACACTTTCCTTTTGCTACAATTTCAACACATTTCATTTTCAGTCCAAGATCAAGTACCAGCATCTCCCATAAGGGATACCGCTTGGTTGATCTTGTTGACAGCTTAAAATTAACCCCTAAAATTTGCCAACAAAAGCTTCTCTATTTCCTGCTCCTCTACTCGGTTATCACCCTTCGGGGTACTCATGAGATACGACAGGGGATAGAGAAGTCCTAGTTTAATAGGCATCCATCTTGTTATTTTTTAAGTTAATTAAAAACAGTGATCTCGGAGGCGACTTGGGGTAGTAGACCGTGGGGGGTCTCTAGGCGCTTTGACGTCCTCCTTGTTGAGCACCAGGCCATTGGGGTTTGACCTGTGAGCTACGGGTGGGCTTTGCTCCCACTTTGTTGAGCGCAACAGCACTCCCTCTTTGACTTGAGAAGTACTAGATTGGGGTAGTCACACCACCAATTCTAAAACTAACTTCAAGAAGAAAACTCTAATAAAGTTTATTAAAATAAACCAAGAAGCATTGCAAAACGTCCTACAAACACAGGTCATTCTATTCATCTTTGCCTTGTTGTTCAAGGCTTTTACTGCAAGCACTTGCATTTCTCAGTTACAAGTTTTTTCTTTCAGTTTTGCAATCTCATATGGTGGCACCTTTAATTCATTTGCTTAAGTAATCGCATTGTTTAACCTTGTAACTTGAAAGTAATCTGTCCTTTGATCTTTGACATAATAACTTGTTCATATTGTGTAATTCTTTAGCATTTGTTCATATTGTTAATATTGTAAATCTTGCTTAGCTTAGACAACTGTGGATAATCATTCTTATTCTTTTGTAAGTTTGTAACTTGTAATCTTTTGACTCCATTTAAGCTAGGCATTGGTCTTGCCATTTTGTAACCTTATAAAATAAAATCCCTTTAACTGAATTATTAATAAACCTTCCTATAGGGACTACCCCCCTTGGCTCTGTTGGGATTTGGGCCTAAACGGAGGAGTTGTGGACTGTGGTGACAGTGGTCCCCAGCTCTAACTTGCCCCCAAGGACACACAAAGCGGGTTGGAGACTTCCCCGTGTCATAAAGTGTGTATTAGGTGGCAACAAGGCTTTGGGAGGTTATTAAAACCTATGTGTCAAATTGTCAATGTATATCACCATGCTAGTCATTATTTTGAGTCATTATGAACATGTCCCAAGTCCCCCATAGGTTTTTTTTCCCATTTTTACAGGCTTATTTTTAATAAGTTAATTGTAAAAGTCCAAAAAGTCATAAAAGTGTGGTTAGGAGGTTGTTTTTGCCATGGGGGTGCTCATTTTCTAACTCAGAGCATCCACTTAACCCCTTGACCCACTTTCCTTAGTTTTCGAGTAATTATTTAACTCCAAAATTAATAATTACTTGAAAAAAAAATGAGATATTTAAAAAATTTAGCAATTAAAAAAATAAAAGAAACTTGTTGAAAGTGAATTCTATGACTTGGCAAACTAAAGTGGCAAGTACCCAGACAAGTTGGGCAAGTCAAACATTGCCGTTTTGAAGAGTTTTTTGAGTTTGGAGTTTTCCTCTTCAAGAGGGGCACATTTCTCCAAGTGTAGGCGCAGGCACATGTGTAAAAGCTCACGGTTTTGGAAAGAGCTCAGAGTTTGGATAAGTGCCATCTCTGTATTAAGATGTTGCCACTTCGCAACTCTTGTGACACCCTATTCCAACTCATTGCCACCTCTATCCAAGCTAGCACATCCTTGAGAGGTGTGCCCCCCCTTTGCTTGCTGGTTTTCCTATATAAGCAGGCATTCACTCTTCATTCAAGATAGATGAATTTTGCATTGAACATATGCTCTTGTATTTTGTAATCAGTTGTGATCATTATTGAATAAAGTGAAGGCTTTGGAGGCATACCTGTGTAGGGTATCAATGTGTGGATGGTCTTTGTGCTTATGTGAGGTATACCTGTATTAGTTTCATGCTTTGTTTAGATATTGTTAAAACTGTCCTTGGTAGGATTAATGCTAATCAATCAGAAAGACTATTGAAGCTTGTTTACTTGCTTAGTTCTTTTGTCTTTTTATATGTAGAGATCAAGAAATTATATGTTTTACTTGTTTGTATGCATATTTTAGCTAATCTTTTGTGTAAGTGATACCGGTTTGTTATCACATATACATTTTCAGCCATGCTTCCATAGTGCAGCATGCAAACTTGTCTCTTTTTCTATTCCGGGCCACTTTTTACATGGGGTATCAGCATGGATCTTTACAGCTTCAGCGACTTCATAGCCTTGTTCATCATATTTTCCTTGCCAGGACTGAGATTTAGGAGTCCATTGAGAGGATTTTGGTGATGATCTAGTTCATTAGAGCATAGCAGCAGATCAAGAGTTGGTACATACAATTACAGAGGGGCTTATTAGTTGGAGACATGTATACATGGTGAGATAAGGTATATTTCCTTGGATTAGTTTTGCTCTGTGATGTATCTTAAACACCTATGCTTGTCATGTTAGGATGATTATTGTGGCTTGTGCTTATATGATATGTGTTGTCTAACCTGTGTTATCATTTATTGAAGAATTCAATGTGAAGACTGTTGCTCATACCATGCTCGAACAAAGTGTAAACCTTAGTGCTAGGTTGGTTCCATGTCATCTGTGCCCGTCCATTCATTTTGGTTTTTATCCCATGACTCAGATTGATGGAAACTTGTGAGATTGAAGATCCTTTCCCCATTTTGACCCCTATGCATGTTGGATCCCATGTTGTTTTGTGTTTCGGCTCCGAGTGGTGCAACAAAACTTGTCGAAGCCTTGATCCTTCTGGGCCAGGAGAACCCGCTGGTGTTGGTTCCTGAGCTTAGGTGAGTTGGGTTTTGAAGCCTTGACCTCTCTGGTTGGTTGCGCCCGATGTTTGGTCCTTGTTATCACATATCAAGTAGTTGGGCTACCATATTCTATTTTTTCAGATTCCAGTACACTTTTTCAGCCAGTGCCCTTACATATGAAATGCTGAGATGAGTATTTATGATGGATCACTATTTCATGATGGACTGTAGTACTTTCCCATGCCATGACTAAGTCTCAGGACACTTAGAGTTGACTACTGATGTAGGCATTTAGCCATTTTGCAGCGCAGTAGTGCCCAGAGTTGCATCAGTAGTTTATCACTGGACAAATGTTGGTTCAGATTGATTGTTTACATGTATATGACTTGGCAGATATTGTCTTGTGTTATGGTTATCACTGCTTTTATATTCATTCTCGTGACATGTCTTAGCATCTAGTGTCATAATCTGGCGATCATATAAATGTGTGGACTTGGATGTATTGATATTATGTATGTATATCCCAACCTAGACCTGGAAGTTCTTGACCCATACTAATTGGTTTTGTTAGTTTTTGATAGCTCGGTGGCACTCCTGCATCAGGTGCCTAGGTGCAGGGGTGATTAAGTATGAAGTCTCATTTATATTCGAAAGTGACTTTAGTAAATGTTTTTTTTTATTAAAGTACCTTTTTGATGTGACTTTATGTTTTTAAAGTGAGTTTCACTTTAATATGTTTTTAAAGTGACTTTAAGTCATAAAGTGTACTTTTTTAATATTTAGGGTGATGTGACTTTTCAAAAAGAAAAATTTCGTGTAAAGTTCACTTAGGAGATTTAAGTGAGTGAAAGATTAGATCCCAGCCATAGATCTCTTGGCCAAGATCTAATCTCGACCGTTGAAGGTGAAAAGTCATGAGAATAACCCTAATGGGGTAAATAAAGTACATGAGATTTCTTTTTGGCATTCATTCAAGAAAGTTTTCTTGGAGAGGGCTCGATTTCCAAGAGAGGAGCTTGGAGAGAAGTGTGAGAAGCACATATTTTTTTGCAGGAGAAAGCTGAAGGAGAGCTAGGGCACGATTTTCAGACAGGGCTGGAAGTGATTCTCAGTTGGCTTGAATATCAAGGAGCCACCATTACTGCTGCACAGAAACCGAGAAAAGTACAGCAAGCACGCATTTCCAGAAAGGTACGGCTGCATTTATTGCAAACCCAAGTTTCAGGAAGAAAGTACAGGTCCGTACAGTACGTTTTTGGGCTCGTTTTTCAAGAATATCAGGCACAGATTTCGAGGAAGAAATCTGGCACTTTTCCCAAGGAAAAACAACACATTTTTCGAGGCCGTACGGATGCAGTACGTTTTTGGGCTCGTTTTTCAAGAATATCAGGCACAGATTTCGAGGAAGAAATCTGGCACTTTTCCCAAGGAAAAACAACACGTTTTTCGAGGCCGTACGGATGCATTTAATGCATTCCGTACAGTACTTTTGTTGACTGTTTTGGCGCAGATTTCGAGGGCTGCTTTTAATGCTCTTAGGCACAGAAATCGAGGACTGTTAGTGACTTATTTCTGCACATTTTTCGAGAAGGGATTTGCCCAGAAATCAAGGCAGCATTAGCATGGAAACCAAAACAGCTGGACTGTTAGTGACTTATTTCTGCACATTTTTCGAGAAGGGATTTGCCCAGAAATCAAGGCAGCATTAGCACGGAAACCAAAACAGCTTATT
>LPNX010995521.1:215346-237585 GCA_001517045.1 Pseudotsuga menziesii | reverse complement strand
ATAGGGACTACCCCCCTTGGCTCTGTTGGGATCTTGCCTAAACGGAGGAGCTGTAGACTGTGGTGACAGTGGTCCCCAGCTCTCGCTCGCCCCCAAGGACACACATAGCAGGTTGTGACTTTCCTGCATCTTAAAGTGTGAATTAGGCGGCAACAGGACTATACTCACTTCATAGTTGTAGTCAATTTGCTAGTGAAGGGTGAAGGCTGAAATTGACAAGGCTAGGGAAAATGATGACTACCAACTTAACATCATGACACTTTGGATATGGAAAGGGAATACTCAATATAACCACATGCCGAACAAACAACAACACAAGGAATGGCAGTGCCTCACAAATGGTTCAGTTGTTCAGAGAGTGCTTATTCAACTTAAGCATCATGTCTACATCAAGTTTGATCTAGGTTCATTAGGACCATCAATTTTATTTGCATGGCCCTTTTGGCTTATATGAGTTTTTGGGGACTTCACCAGTGCTTAAAAGCACAACTAACTTCAGCTTTCATCCAAGACATATTCAAATTTATAAGGTCAGCAATATTTGGATATAGCATATATTTAACCATTGCTTTTGGGACCTTTTCTTATACCCTTCATTGAGTATTTTAGCATTTCATTGCTCTTGCCCTTTTCTCGTATATGTTAAGAAACACATTTTAGAATTTACATTTTCCATGGGCGCATATATAAACATTCGCAATACAAGTAGTGCATGAGCTTTCAGTTTTAGCCAACAACATCTCAAGTGACTAGGGGGAGTTCTGCACAGTGCCAAACGTCGGGACAACTGACCAGAATGATTTAGGCATATAATCCAACTCAGCAAAGGCAAGTTCTGTCACCAACTCAGAGCCGGGACACTGTAAACAGGGAGGTTTGTCCAACAAAGGTTCTAGCGGGGAAAGGTCCTCGATGCCATAAGTCAAGTAGTAAGTCGGGTTAAACACAAAACTGGAAGGTAATGGATGGTTGGAGACAGTGAAAGATGAAGCCAACACTAGCAATCCAAAAAATGGTGGGAATGACTACATCTATTCTCCCTAGGGAGGGTAATACCAATGAGTATAGACCAGGAACTTCCAAGTCTAAGTAGGGACACCAATACATAATACAAATACATCCAAGTCCCTATATTTATGAGCACCAGAGCATGACACTAAATGCTAGTATATGTTACAAAGATAAGTATAAGAGCAATGATAACCATAATACAATAAAATAAATGCTGAGTCATAACCATGCAAATAATCCATTTGAACCATCATCTGTCCAATGAGAAAACACTAGAACCAATCTGGGCATCACTAACTGCTCTGCAAATGACTGAATGGCTACATTAGTCCTCAAATTTGAGTGTCTTGAGACTCAGTCCTACCATGGGAGAGTATAACAGTCCACAAACAAAATAATGATCCGTCAAAACTGCCCATCTCAACATCTCATATTTGAAAAATGTACTATATCTAAAAAATAGAATATTGCAGCCATGCTACTATATTTGTGATAACAGTCACCATAATCACCCTGACATGGCAAGCATAGGTGTCTGAGATACATCACAAAGCAAAACTAAACCAAGGAAATATACCTGATCTCACCATGTATACCTGTGTCCAACTGATAAGCCCCACTGTGACTGTGTAGCAACTCCTGATCTGCTGCTCTGCTCTAATGATCTAGATCATCACCAAAATCATCTCAATGGACTCCTAAATCTCAGTCCTGGCAAGGAAAATATCAAGAACAAGGCTCTGAAATGGAATGAAGCTGTAGAGATCCATGTTGATACCCCATGTAAAAGTGGCCCGGAATAGAAAAAGAGACAAGTCTGCATGCTGCATCATGGAAGCTTGGCTGAAAATGTATATGTGATAACAGGTTGATCATACTCCAACAAGTCATCAAGGTTGCCACATGTACCTTTAAGTTTGCCACATGCCTCAAGGGCTTCATCAAGGACCAAGGACCCTTAGTCAAGGGTATGCACTTTACCTCAAGATCAAGGCATGTGTGCCTTGCAAGCAAGTGTGTCCACCACATCATCAAGGAAGGAGATCTATCCAAGTGAGGATGGTCATCATGTGGATCTACGACAATCAAGTCAACATATGTGTGGGTTCAAGACCCAAACCACATCCAAGGGCTCCATGACCCCATCACCATGACATGTATGACCAAGGACCCCATCATCAAGGTGCCATGTCATCATCCACAATCAACCAGGTGTCCAAGTGTTATCATGCCATCATATAAGTGGGTTCCAAGTCTTTCTCATGCCCTAGGGCCATCTCCAAGAGTTCCAGGACTCCATCAAGCCATTTATAACCATGCAAACCACAAATGACCATAGAATGATTCATTTGGCCCATTTGGTGTTCCAAGGGCATGCCAAGGGGCTTCATGGGCTTATTCAACCACCTCAACCACACAAGAGGACCTCCGAGGGTCAAGATCCATCATACTACCTCCTGTGGGGTTGTCGGGCCTTCTCCTAGGGTACCATGACCCTGTCAAAGCATGAATAACCACATATTTTGTCATTAATGCTTCTTCAACCCATCAAGGGCTTTTCCATTGTCCACAAGGGCTTCAACACAATCTCTAGGGTCTCCAGCATATTTAAACAGGGTCTTCAACATCGTTAACAAGGTCATGGCTCCAAGATCCAATCTTGTGGGTACAGGGACCTTGTCAATTGGATACAAGGTGCTTTAAGACACAATCCATCTCTATATGGGATCCAAGGTACTGGATGTAGGGTACTGGGATCATCCATACCTCTGCACTGCAAGAGGGACTTGGTGGCATCAATAACTACTTGTGGGGCCACTACAAGTCTATGTTGGCATCAATGACAATTTCAATCAACACAATGCTCAACAATCTTCCCCGTTGTCATTGATGGAAACCTTCTTCGAATACTCTCCCCCTTTGTCATTGATGGCAACCTTCTTCGAATACTCTTCCCCTTTGACATTAATGACAAAGGATCAAACACTTAGCCATTAAAACTTCACAATGCCCAAAAGAAATTTGATGCTTGAATACTGAGATCTTAATGAAGTGTTTGCTCCCTCTTTTCATATCATCTCTCCCCCTGTCATTGAACACTCTTATTCTGGCTGCCTTTGTCTCCGTTATATGATGGCTGCCAAGTGAGATTGTCATGCTATAAATCTGCCCAATGAAATCTTCATTGTAGACTCAATCAATGGTTTTCAAAACAAGCTCACATATTTTTAAGGCTTGATGAAAGCTTGGCTAAGACACAGTTCTGAGTCTTGGACAAACATAGCCAAAAGCTAAATATTTGTAGCTTAGTGAAGAAACAGTCCTTAAACCGTCTTCAGATCAGCCTTAAGTCTGCCTCAAACAAATATTTTTCTGTTGTACCTTTATCTCTCCCCTTTGTTTGTTTTGCTGCAAACTTCACCGGAGGATAGATTTCTCAACTCCGTCCAAGACCAACTCCTAACCTTTGTCTGTTTACTCCAAGATCAGAGCTTTGAAGAATGCAGCCTTTATGTTTTCAATTGTCTTCAAGGGTTTGATCTATACAAATGCTTTCAAAAGTCTTGGCCAAGATCAGATTTTGACCTTGCAGCTCCATCAATCAGACTTGTTTGCCATCAACTTCATTTTGGGTGTCAAGGATCATGTCATTTAATCAATAGGCTGTGAATTCTTGACATAAGTCAGATTAGAATGAACTTCTTTACTGGATAATGGCAGTCTGAAATAAATAAGTAAACTCTGGTGTTTCTGAGGAGTCCAGAATCAAGTTGAGAGTTCTAAAAAAGAACCTTTAGATGCCTTCACATTTACCATCACGAGTCCTCAATTTCAAAGTCCACGTGCTCTTTTTCCAGCAACAAGTGTTTCTTGAAAGCATCCTTGTCAAGAGAGTCATCAAAACATTTTAAGGATGCCATAAGGAAAACATTTAGTAAATTTATAGAAGGTAAGCATGCATCAAGAACAATTTTCCAAACGTTACCATGTTGCTTCATTTCATTTGCTAACCATACTCCCTCTATCAACATGCCAACTCAACAAACATCCTGACTGAGAATGATTGCAAACTTCCTAGGACTTGTAACAAAACACTTCAGACTTTCTATATGCTACAAGATCAGATTGAACTCGTTCTCAAGTGTCATCTTCCAGATCTTCTCAGTCAAATTTGCTCAATCTTTTACAGAGCTGCCCACACATTGCTATTATAAAAAGATTCCATCATCACTATACCAATACTGCTTCTAATCCACCATAATTCTATTTCAAATTGATTCTCTGTCCAAGCTGTTTTAGAGCAATGTGTAACCCCCTGTTGAGTGGAGTTAAACCTTTTTGACAATGGTATCAATTGTAGTATGATGCTTATGATCAAGTGCAGCTACAAGATTGCCATTGTAGAGGGCCAAAGAAAATTGTCACAAATCTGCCACAGAACCAATTTCCACATTTTATCATTGCTGGTCACATGTTGTTTGACATTTTTCAGCAAGCTAATCACTTCAGGTTGCACTTCGAAGCTGACTTATTCTGCCTTTGGGTTCATTGTTCTTGGATATCTAATGTAACTCAAAGTTCATCCAGACAATATCTAGAATAGGCATAGTGTGGCAGCTTTTTGCTGCTTCAAGATCGTTGTCATTAACTTGATCCGTTTAGGACACAATGTCATTTGTAACCGCGATCCTTGGACCTGTTTTACTGCTTGGAGTAGTCAGTTTTCTCTTGAGTCCATTCTCCAAACTACATGGACTCAAGCTGTGCTAAGGTCTTTGAGAGGCCTTAAGCTTGGCATGCCATATGGAAGCCATCTTCTGTGCACTGATCTACTTCATTCAAAACATTGTTTTTCATCCATACTTGAGAGTGTCCTTGGCTGTAATCACTTGTCTTTTGGACTTCAAATCTACGTGTATTACTCTTCATTCTTGGTTCATTGACTTTTCTTGCTGATGTGTATGAAGGACTCTTCATTGGTTGTCTTCTTGGACTAGCACAAGCTTGGGATTTATCACCAAAGCCATTGCAGTTGTAGCATCTCATGGTGTGGCAATGAGTAGCAATATGGGCAATACGGTTACATGTCCAACATCTAACTGTTTTGTTGGGAGGCCCAACACTTTTTGCATGAGATCTGCAATCCAAAGGCTTATGGCCAAATTCAGTACAAGAAAAACAGTAGCCATTGAAATTATCTTCATACCTAGATGCCTGGTTCCACCTTAAGGATGTCTCTTTTCCAAACTTGCTTTGAGGAGTAGGACTAACTCGTTGATGTCCTCCAAATTTTCTGAATTCTTTTGCAGGTATATGAGGAGCAGCTTAGCTTTCACTTTTGGAGAATGAGGGGCTTGCCTCATACTTGCTTGGTGTCCATGTGTCTGCTACTGACTTTTCTTTTCCCGAGTTGTAGCCAAAGCTAGATTTATCAAAAGGTGATCTTTGGCAGTCCAAGATCTCGTCCAAGATGATTGAGCTGTTCCTGAATTTAATACATGCATTGGACTTTTCACTTGTTTTTTTGAGACCAACTACTTCCATCTCAAGCTTTTTACATTGCTCCTCCTTCTCATCCAATTTGTCCTTCAAGACTTCCTTTATCCTTTTGGCTTCTTCTAGCTGAGTCTTCAGGTCAACATCTAACCTTTTTCTTCAAGTTCTTCACCAGGCTCTTCTTGCTCTTCTATTTGACTGATCAATTCAATCTTTAGTCTTTCAACTTCATCTTCTTTGTCTTCAAGCTCATCCTGTAAACTTGTCTTCTTGTGATTGAGTTTCTTGGATAGATCCATAGACTTCTCATGGTACTTTTCGAAGGACGCCAAAATATTTCTTTTAAGTCTCAAATTGTATCTGAGATCAATGTCTGCTAGAAGATGTGCTAGGACATCTTTCTTAGCATCTTCAAGATCATTTTCAATGTTAACGCAATCACTGCTACTGTAATCGGAAGGATTCTTACCTTCACTAGTGTCTGATGCTTTCTCGTCTTTTTTTTCTTGCTTTTCATCTTCAGTAGTCTTGACTTCTGCTTCAATCTTTGTGTCTTGGTTTCATCCTTGATATTCAGTTTCTAGCTTAAACCATAGGTCTTTGGCTGAAGCTTGTTCTTCTACACTCTCTCTGACAAAGCTTGAGAGTCCATCCATAAGAAACTTCAATGCAATGGTGTTGTCCTTCTAGGCATCCTTCTGTGTCACTGACTTTGTCTTCTTGTTGGATTGATCTGGTGGATTGACCACAATCTCTCATACACCAAATTTCTTCAAGTAAGCTTTCATCTTACTTCTCCATCCAAAGTAATTAGTCACATCAAGTACTAGAACTTCATCATTGCTCGGGGACTTTGCCTTTGCATCCATTCTGTGTCCATGAATCTCCTTCAAGTTGGTTAGGTTTGTGGCGAAGGCCCGCTCTGATACCAATTGTTAGATACAATAACACACTGAGCGAGAGGGGGGCGGCAGTGAATCAGTGTGTAAGGACTCTTAAGCAATTTCACCTCCTTAAAACTTAAACAGAGATCATCAATTGCAAACTACTCAGTGTATCAACACTAATCAATCACATCATCCACACAGATCATAAGAGACACTTCATAAGATAAATTTTGTAAACTTGATTATATCTAACTTGATATGAGTTACAACGGAGGCCACAACCTTCGGGTTTGCAACTTCAACTGACAGAGAAGCACCAACTTCTATGCCAAGAAAGGGTCAAGGCCCAGCTTGCAATTACAACCTAATTGTTGTCACATCACATTTCATCTGCCACTTGTCATTGGCTTTGTTATAACAACCTGTTTTGTCAAATCATCTTTTGCTTATCAATCTATCCACACTCGTGTCATCAATCTGTTCACTAACATGTCATTAATCTGTTCACAATCTAGGGTTTGCTGTTCATGTTTTTTCAAAGTGTCAAGTCACCACACATTTTGTTCATGCCCATATCAAAGCTTCTTGTACAAGAGTCTGCTGAATGCTTCAAATCATCAAAGGTTTAACCAAAGAACTCTGCTCAAAATACATGTCATGCCCATTCACTATCCCTGTCAAGTTTAGTGTGGGTGTCATCATCTCGTATGGTGCTATGGTAACATAAGAAAAGATAAACTTAGACATATACAAAAAAATATCAGACTTCAGAATAAAAGCTCATGTCTGCTGCTGTTAAGCCTTCAACTCCTCCATCCAAACTACAAAGCTTCCACACACCCTCGAATTCCTCTTCTTGTACTATTGCTGTCTTAGAGAATATACACTTGAATTCAGAACTTTATCTACACTTTTCTCGAATTCTTCATGCCCAAAAAATCAGAGATAAAATAAAGGATAAAAAACAAAAAAGGACTGCTGCAACAACCTCCGAATTCTGCCACAGTTCACTGTCATTTATCCACTCGAAATTCAGAGAGAAATCACCGAATTCTTACTTGTGCAAATGAGGTCGTTGACTTGGTTATTTATAGTCTTTTTCATGGTATTTTTCTGAGCCGACTTGTTTGAAGTATGCTTTATTGCAATTAATTAATTTATAGTTTTTATTTTTGTTTTCTTTTTTGAGTTGACTTCACTAGTTTCCTTTTTTTGGTTGCAATGTATAAGGGATGGCCGACTTGTTTTAGACTTCAAGAACTTAAGCTTCATGTGCTTCTTTATTGCACTGAGTACTTGTCCAAGGGATTCACAAGAGTGCTTTTAAGGATTACATGCCATGGCTTCGTCATGGGTTTCATCATAATGCACTTCATCAAGACATGCTTCAAGGACGTAGTCAAAGAAAAACAACCAAGAGAAGATCACCGAGGACTTCTTCAAAGATATCATCATTATTATTATAGCTAGGTGGCTTCAAGGACTTTAAGGACTTCAACATCATCATGGTCAAGGTCTCCATATCAAAAACATATCCAATATATCTTCATTACCACAAAGAGCCTCAAAGGTAACAGTAATAGCACCACATGACTCCACAACTTTGTGGGCTATCAAATCAACAAACAATCAAGCGTGTGTGGGCTTCATGACCTCAGTAAGCCACAAATGACCACAGAATGGGTCATTTGGCCCATTTGGTGTCCAATGCCCATATCATACCATGTCATCAATCCTTGCCATGTTCTTCTGGCCATGTCATCAACCTTTATCTTGCCTTTGTCTCCTTGTCACTCCTTTGTCATTAATGGGTGTCATCAATGACAACCAATGCTCAACACAGGACTCCAACAATGATAGCGATCGAGTGCCTCGATCGCCCCCATTGCCATCTGTTATTAGACTCAAATGTTTTTGACTTTATTGGCCCCATTGTTTGTCTTTTTCGCTTACATCACCATGCCTTAACGCAACTTTATACATGTTTATGAGGACACCACATTGATTGTATCTTTGTTTATTTATTTTAGTCTATAATAGGTTTAGCTCTAGCATTGTCTAGGAGTTGCGTTTGCACTCCCACATTGTCTTCATACTATTTGTATACTTTTAGTCCCATTGACTTACTTTTGCTGTCATTCGTTGGATATTAATAAAATTATCTTATCTTATCCAAGCCTGTAGAATAATGCCACTTCAAGGACAGAGTCGAATGCTTTTTGAAAGTCAACAAAGAGTTGACTACCAAAACCAACTAGGTGGAAAACGATGTACCATGCACATGTTGGATGTGCTTTGAAGATAAGAATGAACTACTTAATGATTATATCAAGCGAGGCAGCTCTTCTTCTCTTCTTCTCTCTATGAAATTTCCGCACCCCTACGGGGGATTTTGTAAGGATATGTCAGCATGAAGTTCTAGTTTTTTGTAACTTGATCACCTAAGAATTAGTCATTAGGGAAGTCCTTTCTGTTGAAATACTGAGAGGGGGGTGAATCAGTATTTGTACAATTATAAAACTTTAATCAAAAGCAGGTTGCTGATCACCAATCATAGCACAACATCAATATGTATAAAGACAGCAAGATGCACAGTACACAAGAGTTTTTAACGTGGAAACCCAAGTTCTGGGGGTAAAACCACGGAAGCCTTTTTAATAATAGTTGTCCAGAAATAACTGGATGAAAGGAACAACTCCCTTATTATATAGAGTTCAATTTTTCCAGCTTCAACTGGAAGGAGGCTACGACCCCCTGATTTACAGGCTGCGACCTGAAGGAAGCTACCACTCCCTAGTTTTTCGGCTTCCACCGGAAGGAGGCTACGACCTCCTTTCCTTGCCCCGTCTTGCCACCCTGATAAGAAGAATATTGCCGAACCTGTGGACCTGTCAAATACAAAACCCTGTACTCTCTGCTGATATCATCTGCTCATCATCAACGCTGCTCACTATCTCTGCTCATCATCAACGTTGCTCACTGTCAAGTCATCATACCAGCACTTGTCTCTGGTCCACTTCAGCACCTCTTCAAGGAGCATTCATCAGCACTTCTTCATACAGTCACATTAACTCTTCATTTCGTCCACTGGCATCATGTCTTTAGCTGTAGATTCATCTCTGCCATAAACTTACTGTCATATTCAATCTGTCAAGCATCTCACTATGTAAGCACTGTCAATGTCATCAACCTGTCACTATCATATCAGACTGCTGTCACTGTCATATGAATGGCTGTCACTATCTTGGCAAGTCAATGTGTGGAGATTCTTCAAGGATAAGTTACTCATTTAAAGTCTGCTTTCATAAGCTGTGCATTCAAAATTTTGTTGTAGAAATCTTTAAACTGTGCATGCCACAACTCAGTGTATGTTTGCTGTAGTTGACTTCAGCATCAGACTGTCCCAATCCTCCAAATAATCACTGTAATAGTCTCTTGACTGTCATAAGACCCCAGCAAAATTTTCTGTGGAAGAGGGCTTTGTGGGTTGTTTATATGTGTTGTAGGTGTCAAAAGAAGTTATTGTAACATGGCTTGGTTTGATCATCACTTATTGGTGGAAGAAGAGAAGCATTTAAACATCACATGAACACCAAGTCACTGTAGATGGCTTGGATTGTACAAGCACTGAAATTCAGATTGTTATGCTGAGTAAAACCTTAAAGGGTTCAGCTGTAACAAACTTGGTTCAACCACCAACCAGATTGAATAAAGAATTTGATTGCTCATTACTTCATAAATCAGGGCTCTTTATATGCCTTATTGAATTAATTAAGTCCCAACACTTATTCTAAACAATCCTTGAGACTTCAAATAATAACGAGTGTGCATGATACATATCAAGCTCACAGTTCACAACTTCACACTCATTCGCAATATTTAAAGAAGATAATGCATCTTATTGGTGGAAGCCTTCAATCTGAGAAACGTTGCTTCTCAATACTTCAACGTAGTTCTGGGAGAAGTCCCACGCACTTATTCACTGGAGAAGAGAGGTCACAATTACCGCAGACTTCAGCAGCTCTGTCATGTCACATTTCATCAACCTGTCTACTGTTAACACCATCATGTCATTATGTCATAGCATAGACCTCCTTAAGATTCAACAAATAAACTTTGAGAACAATGCATCTGCTGCTATATAAAAAAAAATATTTAAAAGATGGAGATTTTTGCTGCTGCTTTTAATATCCATGGTTTGCATTTGCCTTTGTCTGTCCACATGTTCAATAAGACGCCCACCAAGTTTAGTTCCTCATCATTGCTGCTGCTTCATTAAATGCTGTTCATTCCTTCTGTCCACATGCTAAGTGTCTGTTCATCAAGGTCTGCAAATTAAAGCTTAATCATCGCCTAAATTTCAAACAGGATATGCACCCGAATTTCCTAATTCCTCAGACCCGAAAAAAAAGAGAAAAGCTTTATTAAAACTGCAGCTGCTTCTGTGCCTTCAAAACCCACAAAAATCAGAGCTCTGCTCCACCAAATACTCACCACCAAATTTCATTCCACACACCACCGAAATACACACTTTACTGCAGATACATGTCACTCCCGAATTTCCTCAGTAAATATAGACCCGAAAATCAGAGCTGTTATAATAAAATTCTCTTCACCCGATTTCATAAAAAGACTTAAAAATTTCCTTCACTGCGGCTCCCTTAGTACAATAACCCTTGAAAATCAGAGCTATCACGTTTTTCACTCCTTCAAATCCACTTGCCTCAGCCCACGAGCTTTCTCCTCAGTCCCGTTTTCTTCAAGCTAAAGCTACCCTTTCTTCAATCGATTCACCGGTGGAAAACGCGCTGAGTAAAATGGTTGCGGACAATGAACTGCTATTCATGGGCGTTTAAAAATTGACCATCGATGGCCTCAGCACTCTGAAATTCATTCACGGGGTAGCACTAGCAGAGCAGTTGTGTAAAGCTATATTTTTTTCATAATTCAAAGTAAAAGTATAGCTATGTTTATATGAAAAGAAAAGGAACGTTTCCTTGTTTTAATGATTATTTTTGTCATATTTTATTATTATTATTATTATTATTATTTTAAAATTAAACGTTTCCTTGTTTTAATGAGTTTGATCAATGAATTAATGTGTTTTTTTTTGGTAAAACATTTTAATATATAAAAAAAATTAATATTTAATTAAATTTTTTTTATTCATTAAACCATTTTAATATATAATTATTATTGTTTTATTTATTAAAACTTTTTAATATTTAAATCATTAGAGTATTCAAAGCTTTTTAATGTGTTTTAATATTTTAACTTAGGAGTAGTGGTTAATTGATTATGGGTTTAGGGACTCCTCCTAGGGTACCAAGAACTTAATAGCACGCAAATGACCACTGAAGGGGTCATTTGGACCCTTACAACTTTTTCGACCCACTTAGGGTTACTTGAACACTTTACAGGGCTTTTGGCAATGTCCCAAGGGCTCCAAGGGCTTTAGACTTGGGCTTGGACAAGATCAAAAGGTCTCCTTAGACACTGACACTTACGCAACCCTCAAAGAATCCTCAAGGGGCACTAAAACACACCAACACATACCTGTTGGCATCAATGACAATTTAGTCAACACTTTCATTGAGTGTTTTTTCACTTGGATAATTAAGATTTCTTTTTAGAGATTTTAATTATTTGAGTTTTTCACTCAAAATTACCTCCAAAGTGGTGAAAGGTGTTCTAGTGTCACGTCCATGGGGTGATTGGGGTCTAGGAATGTTCTATATTACCATGCTAGACATTATCCAGAGTCTTGGGGAATTTCATTAAGTTTTGCATAGGTTTTTTTAATTTTTGGTCATTAAAAATTGTCACTTGAAACAATTTGTTGTAATGTAAAAGAGGGTTACTTGGTCCCTTTTAATGTTGTATAGGGGTATGGGTACTCAAGACAAATGGCATGAGCACCCCTACACCCTTAGGCCAAGTTTGAAGTCATTCAAACAAGTATTACTATGGTTTTGGTCACCTTTGCCTAGGTCAGTCATGGAAATCAAGAAATTGGGCATTTAATTAGAGAGCCAAATTTTGGAAAAGTGACTAGTCACTTGGGGTGGCCAAGTAAAGGTTCTAATGTTTATATTATGTTCCGAAGACAAATTTAAGACCCAAAGGGGCCCCCCCAAGCAAGCATATAACAAGTTTGAGTTGCCGAATCTAGGGGGGTGCCCCCTTCTCTCTTTGAATGGTTGGGTGAACTAAAGTCAATGGAAAGGGCGCCACTATGGTGGTTTCTTCTCCATTTGACATAACAATAAGGTTGGAAGCATTAAATTGGGGGTTTCTCTACCCATATTTGAGATCTCAAACCTTTGTTTTGCCCTCGAGCAAATTTGCTCCCCCTCTCTTGGGCCCCCTCTCTCCCTTGTGACACTTGTCTAGCATGCAAAGAGCCTCTCTCTTTCATTTTTCCTATTTAAGGAGGCTTCCCCTCCTCATTTAGGTTACACAAAAACACAGTTACACCCACTCTCTTGCTCATGCTCTCATTCTTTCCCTTGCTCTTGCTTGGGTCATTGTAATTTTCTCAATGTTCCCCCAAGGTTCCAGGACGGCGGGACGCGGGTTCGGGGAGATGCACATTCGGGACATGTGGAGACCACCCCCAAATTTTAGAGAAATTCAGCGGGGATGGCGAGACGCGAGAGTCATAAAAATTTTAAAAATATTAAAAATATTAGAAATATAAATCCCAACAATAACAAACACTAACCATTCTGGAATCTGCAATCATGCAATGTAAATGCAAAATTCAAAGTTCAAACACATTACAGGATTCATCAAGATTATCATTATATTAATAATAATTTATAAATATATTATATATCAATATAAATCTTCAATTAACATGCACATCATATTTGATAATCTTCAGATTTGACTATTAAGTGATTGAAAAAATGAATCAATGATACTAGATAGTATGACACTGTATTTGTTTCACGACCATTGATAGTTTAGAATTATATAATATACTTTAGGTTAGACACTTTAAATTAGATTTAGTTTTGATTACTTAGTTTTTAATATTTGTGTTTCAGGGCGGGACGCCCATAAGTCTCGACGAAGTTTCAGAGTTTCGGTCGAGACGCCAGGAAGTCCCCCCAAGTTTCACCAAGTTTCGTCGCCCACCGAAACGTTTCGGTTCGCGTCTCGCCAAGTTTCGCCAAAAGGGGGACATCTCGAAACGTTTCGAAGTCCCCGGGACGTGAGAAACACTAAAATGCGTCCTCGACCCTTCGGGATGCGTCCCCGTGTAACATTGAATTTTCTGCCATTTGGCTTTGGTAATCAAAATCTTTGTAGGAATCTTGTGTCCATTGTTCTCATTGATGATTTGTTTCCTTGCTTAAGGAGCTACACAAGTTTGGTTGGCCAAGGAAGCATACTAATTTGCTTTGGTACGATTTATGGTATTTGTATTCCATAAATTTTGTGAGTTTTCATTCTTGTAGAAAAAGAAGTTCATATATTTTCTAGTTTGAAGTTTATGATTTCTTTGCTCATTATTTGATTCTCACCTTCTAGTAGTTGTGTAGTGAAAATCTTACACATTGCAAGTTATTTGGATTGAAGAGTGGGATTCCTCGGTTGGATGCCCCATTGCTTCACTTCTTGAAGAACAAAGGATCAATTTTCTCTTTCTTTACATACAAATTTCTGCATTTTAATTTTAACTCTTATATACTCAATTTTTTTCAAAATTATTCATATGGCAACATTGTATAAATTTTGTATATATATTGCACTAACATACTAACTTCCCCAAAGTGATTTTGGGCACATTTTATCATTTTCTGTTTGCTGTTTTTTGGCAGGTTAGTGACAAAACAAGGAAAGACTGTCAAATTTCAGCCATAGAAGAGTTTTAAGGCCACCCCAAAGGAAGAGCTTCAAGGACATCTCAAGAAAAGGAAAAAACACGTTTTTTCTCACTCTTTTTGCCTCTTTCTTTACGTTGAAATTTCAGCCTTTGTAACAAGTCCAAGAGAGTCTTTTGGACTTGATTTCTTGCTTTGCATTTTCAGTTAAATCAAGTCTCATTTATTTGGCATCCATTGCTAGCAATAGAAGTTGGGCTTGCCCACCTTTGCATAAGCAATTGTTGATTGGCGTGGGTTTTAGATTAGTTAGAGTTTCATTTTGTTTTTATTTTCTTCTTTATTTTTTGCCCACACCTTGTAAGTGATTTGGCTTTGCCATACTTGCAATATCGCGTGGGCTAGCATTTTATTCCAAGTATATGCTTATTTCTTTTTTTTGCCCGCACCTCAAAAGTGAAGTGGCTTTGCCCATCCATATGAAATTGCGTTGGCTAGCATTTTTATTTAAAGTATTTGCTTATTTCCGTTTGCCCACACCTCACAATCGAGTAGGCTTTGCCTCTGTTGTGATATCGCGCTTGGCTTGTTTTGTTTATTTTTTCTTTAAGGATAAAATTTACCACAAGCCTCGTTTTTTCCCCGTATCCTCTCCCCCCATCGGTTCAACCGATCTAGGGTGACGAGAAAGGGCAAAGATTTGTGTTGGCTAGTTTAATAGGCACCCAGATAAGTATCTTCATTAGAAAGGAGAAAAAAAGGCTTGACCTGTGGAGCTAGTGGGGTAGAGGCCGTAGGGGGCTTCGTGGCACTTTGTGTCCTCTAGTTGAGCACCCAACAAGTTTGAGTTTGACCCGTGGAGCTAGGTGGGAACCTTGTGTTCCCATGTTGAGCACCTGACATTCTCTTTCTAATCGAAGGAGATAGTCTCTTGGGGTAGACATCTAGAATAGTTCATTTCTTTGCAACAAACACCTTAATTCCCTAAGTCAAAGAGAGACAGAAAATTTACTAAAACTTGCAAGACCACTTGCATAACATTGTTACAATCATTTACATTTCTCTACTTTGCAATCACTTTATTATAACTTACTCGTTTATTGGAATTCATCATGTTCTTGAATATTTGTTAAAGTAAATGAGTTGATGCTTTAGGAAAATTATTTGAAGTTGATTATTGTGACTCCATAGCTCGAGTAGAGACGGCATTGAACATTTTGATTATTTGATTGTTTCTCTCTTTTATACATTACTAGTTGATTGTTAAAGGGTTTGCTTGACATTGAAATATTTGCATCACTGCACGGTGATTGTCATTTTTGTAATTTACAACTCCCAAAAAAATTCTTCAAAAAAAGAACTTAGGAAGTAGGGACTACCCCCCTTGGCCTTTAGGAGTTGTGGTCTAAACAGAGGAGTTTAGAACCGAGGTGACAGTGTGTTCTCAACTCATAAGTTGCCCTCAGGAACACACACAGCGGTTGGGAGACTTACCCGTGTCCAAGTGTGTTTTAGGCGGCAACACAAAGCAACAATAAACTTTCAAAGAGAGATGGTGTGCCTTCTTGATGATGGCCTGGAGTGTAAGAATGTGGTCAATGGGTTGGTGTGTTGGTCTGAATCTAGCCTATTTTGTTGAAGAATGTAAGTTCAGAAGATATTCTTATTGTACTTTTATTGTCTTATTGTTCTACCTCCTTCGGGAGATATTATTAATGTACTTGGTCATGCAAATGTACTTGAAAGAATCAATGTAACCCTTTTGTTGTAAGTCGGGTCAATAGTAACCACAAGAAATATTATATAAATGTTATTTTGAGTCTCCCTAGGAGGTCGCACCTGTTTAGAGCAAGAGGTCGGCCCAGTTAGGTAAAAAGTTTACTCACTTGATGAATATAAATAGAAAGGGCTCTCCTCTCATTTGGACACACTTCTCACTCAAGCAAGTGTGCAAGAGAGAGAAAGAAGAGCCTTGCTGGAGAGGAGAGATAGTTGCTATTGTCTTTGGGGTTCATCCTATCTTGGTTAGCATTGCACTTGGTGACAGAATCCATACTAAAGAAGTTGCTAGGTTTTATCCCTTGTAGTTTCCCAGAGGAAAATCTTTGTGTTCTTTTGTCTTGCTGTGCTTTTCTTTCTTTCAGTGATCCTAATGCTATGGTTATGATGAAATGATGCTAAATGTTTAATGATCGTGTATAACCATTAAAATTCTAACATGTTCTCTAGCTCTGAGATATCTTCACTCTATCTCTCTAGGGAGCTACATACGCAGGACTAGAGCATATAGTTTTGAGAAAGTTTAGTAAACCATGATCGTTTGGTAGTTATTAGGATCTGCACTAGCATACCAGGTGAATAATATGACGTGACAAAGGTTTTTGGAAAGCCTTTACGGAGCATGTGGTTAAATAGATCGGCCAGATGAAGTTCTAGTGCATGGAGGCTATGTTTGAAGAGTTAAACTTGGAACGCAAGTTGGCATGCGAGTTCAGCATGAAGGATGTTGGTATCATGCACTATTTCTTGGGCTAGAGCTTTGTGAGGGTACAAGTGAGGTCTTCCTTGGACAAGGGAAGTACACAATGGAGATCCTGAAGTAGTTCCAGATGATTGATAATAAATCCTTTGCCATTGCGATGATTACAAATTCGAAGTTACGAGATGACATAGATTCATATTTGGTTGAGTCAAAGTAGATTCAATAGGTTTTTGCAAAGGTTGTGCTCTGATACTTGAAGGGAACGATGTATCATGGCTTGAGGTTTGTAGGAGATGGTGAATTGATGCTGCATGGTTTTGTGGATTTTGACTATGTTGGAGATGTAAGTTGTAGGAAAAGTACTTTAGGGTTCTATTTTAGTTTGTGTTTAGGGATGATATCCTAGTTCAAGAAGAAGTATGCAGTAGTGGCACTTAGTCTAGCAAAGGTGTACATGGCAGCTAGTTCTGCTAGTTGTGAGGCCATCTGGCTTCACAAGTTGATAACAGAGTTGGCTGATAAGATGTTGGAGCCTACCGTGGTATAATGTGACGATCAAAGTTGGATGATGCTCTCTGGGAATTTAGTGTATCATGATCATTCCAAGCATATAGATATCCAATACCATTTCCTTAGAGACAAAGTTCAAAAGGCCTTGGTGTTTCTTGAGAATGTTCCTTTAGATTTACAAGTTGCAAATATTTTGATGAAGGTCATGGCTATAGGGAAGTTAGAGATGACAAGGGATAGATATAGGATAAGATAGATAATTTTATTAATGTCCAACCAATGACCACAAAAGTAGGTAAATGGGACTGCAGAGTACTATCATGGAAATCAAACACATAAATAACCAACCTAACTCAAAAGAGTTCTCTGTACTGCATTTCATAAATGAGAAGCGAAAGCTTTCTTATAAATGTTTACAGTCTGGTGGGGAAGACTAATCCAAATTAGAGTTTAAGTTAAAATGGTTGCAAAGAGATCAAAGGAATGGATCCAAGATTTTATGCATATGACAATGCCTCCCATAAACTAAGGCCTAGAACGAAGAATGTGCTCAAATCCAAGTCCAAGCTAGGTCCTATTGAGTAGTGAAAATCTTCTCTTCTTCTAAGGGATCTGAGGAATATTCCAACAGGTGTTCATCTTCCTCATCTTGACACATACCTTAGTATCTCTTTGGTTCATGGTTAATAAAGCTCCACCTGCATATTACTTACGTGATGCATATTATATTTCATGTGACTCAGTCTTTTATTGTATGATAATCAGCTAATTATGTGAAGTCCAACACTTTGTCGTTAGAACTATATATATATCTGTATTTGAGCTATTAAAAAAAACATATTTCACCATGAGCAATTGCTGAATTTTGACATTGACTAGAAAATGAATTGACAGGGTTCCAATGATTGTTTTTGCAGCAGATGCAAAAGTTAGAGTCAACTGAAAATTGCAGGTTTCAAAATTTGTTGTTCCTGTTGGCATTACACTTGATGGTTCTTTCATTTGTTTGTCCTTGCACAGGTCAAAATTAGCATGATGAGATTCTGTAAGTCAAATCAAAGACAAAATTGTCCAAGTGATTGGTTTCATACTTGAGTGAGTTGATCTTTCTTATTGGTTACAGGAGACATTGAAGGCTCTTTGGTATGCTGCCTTTCCTGGACGAGAGTTTCATGGTTTGATTTCAGAGCAGTGGAAGGACATGGGATGGCAGGGAAAAGATCCGTCTACTGATTTTAGGTGTTTTTATATCACCAACGGCACTGATGTTAGATTATATATTACCTTATTTCCTTTCTTCATTTCTTCTTTCGAATTGTTTTGTACTTTATATATACTTATAGTTGGCAGCCTTGTATGTAATACTTCCTGGTTTTCATGTTCCAGGGGAGGTGGCCTTATATCTTTGGAGAATTTGGTTTTCTTTGCAAAGACATATCCTGTATGTTTTTTGTTTTGTACATTTCTATTTGCATTTCTGGTATATTTATAATTTATCTTGTTGCCTTTTCCTTTTGAATCTTGTCTCATATTGAATAGCTGAATCTGAACTCTATCATCATAGAATTCAAAATGCTAGTAAAATAGGCGAGCTAGTAGCATTTAACCGGTCAGTCTGATCAGTTGGTGCCACCTTTGGTTGAGTCAAACTTCACATGGGAATAAATATTTATGTTTGATAAATCATCTGGCTTAATGGTGCACTAATTCTTTTGTTCAAGATTTCAAGTAACATAACCTTGTCAGAAATTATAATTCGAAAGCTTTGGAAAAGTTATTTCCCAACCAGTTAGGTTGACCTTCTTTGCAACTCTAACTAATGTATTGATATTGAATATGGGTGTGATCAGATAAAATGATAATGGTTAGTTTTGAGTTTAAATTACAAAATACTACATTGTAATGATTAACTTGTGATATTCATGATCAAATAGCACTTGTTTTGTGTTAGCTCAAGTGACCAGTTCTATGAGAACTAGGATAAGCTAATGTTGAATAGATCTTCAGGTTTTTATGTAAATTCTACAAGTGATAGTCACCCTTTGAGACTTAATTTGAATGATATGTGATGCCACCAGATTAGATTCATGTCTAGAGCTGAGGAATCTTGAAATCAAGCAACAGAGATGTCTTGCACAAGAACACTTAAATAGGATCTGACTATAAAGGGTCCAACAGAGATGTCTTGCAGAATATATGCAGAAGCCAATATTGTATCATGTAGGAAATGCATCAATGACATACAATGATGTTATTATCACGGAAATCGAACACATAAATAGACCAAGTAATAGCTTGAAAGAGCTATCATAATATATATTGCGTTAATGAGAAAGCAAAATCTTTCTTGTAAAGGTTTACATTAAAGTCGAGTAAATCCACTTTATGAATGTGAGATAGAACGATAAAAGCAATAAAACAGCTTAAGCATAAAAACCTAAAATAACCTAAAATCACAAGCGACTTTATTAAAGCCTAAGTCTAATATCTATATGACCATTACATAAAGTAAGTTTTACTTTAACACCCTCCCTTAATGGTCAATCTACTCACTACACCAAGTTTCTCTTGAAATTTTACATGCTTTTCAAGACAATGACTTGGTGAAAATGTCAACAGTTTGGTTTCCTGTGGGACAATACTGCAGCTCAACATTTCCATCTTCTACAAGCAGTCGGATGAAGTGGCAATGCATCTCAACGTGTTTGATGCGCTCATGGAAGACTAGATTCTTGGCTAGTTTTAGCACCCTCTAATGGTCGTAGAGTGGGGGTGTTGGCTCTATCTGTTGCATCTTCATATCTTAAAGCATCCTCTTGAACCAAACTGCCTTACATGCTCCTTTCACTGCTCCTTGATATTATGCTTGTATCGAAGAAAGTGCTACTGTGTGCGGCTTCTCACTGGTCCATGTGACTGCACCTCTGTGAAGGATGAATACATATCCAGAGGTTATTTTTCTGTCATCCACGCAACCGGCCCAATCAGAATTTGTATAGCCACACAACCTAGGATCTTTGCTTTTGCAATACAAAATGCCAATGTCAAGTGTCCCTTCAACATATCTCAACACCCGATTTGCTGCTATCATGTAATGACATATATTGTAGCTAGAGCCACCAGGATGCAGATCATTACTTGTTAGAGATATGAGCTAATCCCTTGTATGATGATGGATACTTTTGCATACAGGATGATCAGATGGGACCTGTATTCCGAGACATCTAGAGCATTGATCCAGTATCTCCTTGTGAGGACTGAGCCTCATGACATTAGGTCAATGACTGAGTAAGCCATTCTTCATCATTTAGAGCAGATATGATGACCATTCCATTGGTATATCAGAGGCAGTGTTCCATTGACATTTGTTATAGGTTATAGATGCAGGTATATGATCTAGTATGTATATGATCTGTGCACTTGGATGTTTATGGTGCTCCTTTACTTATTTTAGTAGCTTGACTTGGTGTATGGTGGTGATGCACTGGCTATCTTCTATGTTTCTTTTATTGATTGGCTTAGAGTAGAAGTGATTCGGTTACTTTAATTGAGAGGTTCTTGTGTATACTTGTTACTCATGAGTCATGCCCTTATCATAGTATGGACTTGGTCATTACCCATAGGGTCTTTGCTAGTCATGGCATCATTTTTGTCACTTTCCTCATTCATCCACTCTCTTTCATTCTTGATTTGACCATGGCTTACACCTTAACTAGTGATATCGAGGATTTCCCCCAGTTATGACTTTGTGTTGGATAGACTCCATGTTTTGTTTGTGTCTCGGCTCTAGAGTGTGTGATTCTTGTCATAGAGATGTTCTCCTTTAGTCTTTGAAACCAAGTAGTCCTAATAAAAGTATCTTTAGACATTAATGTAAATTTTCCTTTAACATTCAAACTAGGGCTAAACAGTATATTCAAAATTTCTATTGATAACCACACATGGATATCTTTTACAAGTATGCAGTGGAATATAAAGTACTGAGAAATGTTTCACAACATCACATCACAATATAGACACTATTATTTTGGGTATGGAAACCCCTGGAAAAACCCAAGATGGGAAAACCAGTGCAGCAGTAAGATATGGAATTTATTATTGAGAAAATATGGAACTTTTACAATCAATTGCAAATCACCCAAACCTTACGAAATAGCACCCAACAGAATCACTAGACAACCCCAGCACACCCAACACACTCTCTGAGTGATTGTACGGCCTCCCACACGTGGTTGTACGTATACGTACGACTGTACGAAATTCGTACGGTCTGTACGACAACTGTACGAAATTCTGTACGGGATGTACGACCTCCTCTGCAATTGCTCCTTGTGCGATCTGTACGGCCTGTTGCTGCCTAATACACACTTTATGACACGGGGAAGTCTCCAACCCGCTTTGTGTGTCCTTGGGGGCAAGTTAGAGCTGGGGACCACTGTCACCACAGTCTACCGACTCCTCCGTTTAGGCCAAATCCCAACAGAGCCAAGGGGGGTAGTCCCTACAGGAAGGTTTATTAACTAAGTCACATGACACGAGGACACGGGACACGGAGGACACGAAAATACGAGTATTCGACATGGGACACGACGACCCCGGAAACAGGACACGGAGGACACGTTTCATATATATATATAAAATTTTAAATTTATATATATATATAAAATTTTAAATTTATATATATATATATCAAAAAGTATTGATCTCTGTGTATAAAATGTGAGCTGTAAACCGCCTTGGAAATGCCAGTTTATGCTTGAATGTGTTACAGAACTCAGGGATGGACGTTTTATTGTTTTTCTGAGTGTACATAATTTTGGGCAGCGAGTTTATATGTCTGGGCATTTCCTTCAATGAGAACACATTCATTATAAATTATAATTTATTTGTATGCTGATGGGAATGGCAAACTTTCAGATCTGGAACTTCTCGATATGGCAAACTATGATATCAATATGCTATGCTATGATTTGGAGGGTATCATGTATGATATGAATAATGAACCAAACGGTAAACTATG
>LPNX010995521.1:188545-206095 GCA_001517045.1 Pseudotsuga menziesii | reverse complement strand
CATAGCCCCTATTACAAAATGCCATGCTTGAGCAATTACATTATTACATCAAAACTCAGTTAATTAACCACCAAGGGGTGAAATTAATTAACTGGAAAAATCAATAAAAATACAATAACATAACGAAACTCCGCAAGACTCTAGACAAATGTCTAGCATGGTCATGAATAACATTTGAAGCCTTAGCCACCTCATGGACTTGACTGGTAGGACGCCCGTCACCACTTTGGAGGATTTTGAGTGAAAACCAAACCGATTAAACTCGTTTGTTCAACAAGATCAATTGGAAAGGGAAAAACACTCGATAAGGGGACTTCCCTAACAACCAGTTCCATGGTGTGGCATCCGTATCATATGACTCATACTAGTACATATAATTACATTAATTATCCCACGCAGGGGAGCGGACATTTCGTTTTACAAAGGGGCAATTGCCCTGCAGAAGTGAAAAAATCCTCAGACTTTTCCAAGGTACACTTATGTACATCCACATGTACATGGAGTTGCCACCTAGTCGAAATAGGTGGGCAACACAACCCTACATACCATGATGTACACTTAAGGATGATGTATGCTGATGATGCTACTTGATAGACACTTGTATATGATGATGCATAGCCTATGGAGTTGGAATATAGTGCAAGAATGATGCACAGTTTAGGTTGATGACAGTCCTTGTTTTGGGACTTGTTTAGAGTTCAAGCTTTGCAAGTTGAAGACACAGTCCTAATGCACAATGAGAGTTGGAATACAGTGCAAGAATGATGCACAGTTGAGGCTGATGACAGTCCTAAGTAATGATGACAGCCCTAGAAGCTGTTGATGAAGTATTTGGATGATGGCACCGTGGGTCTTTGAAGTCCAAGTGAATGCTGATGACAACCCTAGTATTGACAGCCCTAACTTGTTGATGATACAACAAAGTTGAGTAGCATACATGAGTGTAGGAGAATGACAGTCCTATGCATATGAAGAGCGACTTGAAAAAGATTGCCTGCTGCTTGAAAAGTAGTTTGACAGTTTATGCTTGACTGATTCAATATGAGATGAACTTGCAGCAGAAGACAGGACCAGCAACCAAGTGAACCAGACAATGGTGATTATATAGCAGTGATACACCTACAGCAAAAGACATGATGATTAGATGACAATTGGCATGGCAACAACAGACTTGACATGTGGGTTGATGAGGCTTCTTGAGCAGAGGTTAATGAGCAGAGATTGACCAGAGATTCATGAGTAACAGTGAAGAATGGTGATCAGAGAAAAGGATGAGCATGAGCAGAGATAGTTGGCAGCAGATTGAAGAGATAGGTGATGTTGATTTGATTGATGAAATGATGTGACAGCGAGCTTTAATTGTAAAAGCAAGCTTGTCTTTCTTTTGAGGTTAGGATACCTCAAACCCTTCTTAGCAGGGTCTAAGAAAACCAGGCAGGGTCTTGGATGCAGAGTAGGTGCTCTTCATATCAGCAGGTGCTGATTTTACCTCACGGTTGTAGCCGGACCAAAACTAATACAAAAAGATTACTAAATTTTATGGTGTTGTGTTCCTTTGTGTTATGGTTCTTGATGATTCAAATGCTTATGATATGTGAATGATGAAGTGAAAAATATTTATGAAATGATTATGAAATTGGCAGAATAATGGAATGATGAATTGGTAGTTAATTGTGACAAGTTAAGAAAAGTTTTATAATTGGCTTTAGACTGATTCACCCCCCCCTCTCAGTGTCTAACACAATGTACATGAGGTTGCCACCTAGTCGAAATAGGTGGGCAACACAGCCCTCGTCCTGCCTGGTAGCTTGGTGACCCTGTCGGTTAGCTCCTCCGTCTTCTTTGCAAAACCGTCTATCTGACTTTCTCTCTCTGTCTGTATCTTGTCTATGTCGGAATACAAGTGTCCTCTCCACAAATTGACCTTTCTTTTATAACTATATGCTAAGAGAAAACCCTAATATCACTTTCACTTTATAAAAAGTGTTTCATAAAGTCGATTAATAACTGTCACCTTAATTTATTTTCCAAAGTAAACTTAGGAAAAGTAAGTTAAATACAATTGGCTTCCTAATTTAAGTCTTCTGCATGCATGAAGACGTTCCTTGTTGTCACTTTCTAACACTCTCTCCCAACGAGGAAGAGATTCGTTAACAACCCCAACTTATCCCTGAACTTCACAAAACTGTGTCTGCAGAGTACCTTGGTGAAAATGTCCGCCACCTACTCATCTGTCTGTATGTACTCCAACCGAATGGTTCCTCTTTGAGCACAATCTCTCAAAAAGTGGTACATGATGTCTATGTGTTTGCTCCGGTCATGGAACACTGGATTTTCAGATAGCTTGATGCCACTCTGATTGTCACAGTGAACTGCTGTAGCCTTTAGCTCACACTCAAACAACCCCGAGAGTAACTTCCTCAGCCACATACTCTCACAAGCAGCCATGTTGGCTGCCATGTACTTAGCATCTGTCGAGCTCAATGCAACTGACTTCTGCTTCTTGTTGAACCAAGAAACAACCCCCGATAAAATGCTGAAACAACAACCTGAAGTACTCTTCCTGTCCTCTACACATCCTGTCGAGTCATCATCTGTAAATCCTGCTAACTGTACACTCCCCCTGCGCTCATAAACCAATCTATACTCCATTGTACCTCTGATGTAGTGAAGTATGTGCTTTGCAGCCGTCCAATGCACTCTCCGAGGGTCCACCATGAACTGACTCAAAGAGTTGACTGCAAAGCTGATGTCTTGTCGAGTGTTGACCAGATACATAAGCAATTCGAAAAGCTAACAATACAAAGTAGGATCAAATCCGTTTGACCCTGATGCATCAATATTCCTCCAGTTGGAAATGAGAGGTATGGCCATAGTCTTGCAGTCTTCCATCCCGAATCTCTTCAAGATCTCTACTACATACTTCCCCTGTCCAATGAAGAAGCATCGATCTCTCTGCCAAACCTCCAAGCCCAGAAAGTAATGCATCAATCTAAGGTCGCTCATATCAAACTCCACTGCAAGGTTGGACTTGTAGTCTCCAATCAAGCTCTCATCTCCTGTAAGAAAGAGATCATCCACATATAAGACCAGTATGAGAGGCACGTCACCTGTCAAGAAGTACAGGTTGTGGTCAACTTCACTCCCTTGAAATCCCATCTCCTGTAGATCATTGTCTATCCTCGAGTACCATGCTCGAGGTGCTTGTTTAAGCCCATAAAGAGCTCGATGCAGTCTGCATACATGCGTTTCCCTGTTCTCCACATCAAACCCCTTTGGCTGCTCAATATATACCTCCTCCTCTATCACTCTGTTGAGGAAGGCAGTCTTGACGTCCATCTGATGGAATTGCCAACCCATCTCTGTTGCTAAAGAGATAATGGTCCGAATGGAAGAATACCTGGCAACTGGGGTGAATGTCTCCTCATAGTCAATGCCTTCCTTTTGTGAAAACCCCTTTGCCACAAAGCACGCCTTATACTTCTCCACGCTTTCCTCTGTTGCATGCTCTACCTTGTAGATCCATCTGGATTCCACCACCTTTTTACCTTCAAGCCTTGGCACAACTTCCCATACCTGGTTTTTCATGATGGAGTCATACTCCTCAACCATAGCCTCTTGCCATACATCATGTTGTGCAACCTCTTCAAAGCTGGAAGGTTCAGAGTTAATCAACTCTGTCATTATTGCCATATAGTTGAGTCCATTGGTGGTTTGCTTCGCCTCACATAGCTCTGTGGAGGATCAACCTGCCTGGAATCCTGAACTGTGGACCTAAACCACTTAGGCCTTGACCTAGTGTCTACTGGTTGCGACTGCTAGATATCCGTCTCCTGCTGCAGCTCATCCTCCAAGTCAATGACTGAAGGATCCTGTCCACCTGACTCCCTCTGACTACTAGAACCTATGCCCTGTATCTGTACCTGTACCTTTAGCTCCTCTAACTTGACCCCCGTGTCCTGTGTTGGTTGCTGCGCTGCTCGTAAGTCCATAGATCTTCGGAAGGCCCTGTCGTCATTGAACTGGACATCCCTGCTCAATATGATCCTCTTGCGAGTATGAGTGTAAACTCTGTATTCCTACGAAGTCTCGCTATAACCAACAAGTAATTGCTTCTCTCTCATTAGAGGAAATTTGGGGTCTAAAATAGGACTTATAAGAAAACGTGCCAACAATAAGTTCTTGTGAGTTGGAATTCAAGAACCAATAGAATTTCAATAAAATGTGTCAACCATAATGGTTGAATTGACATATTTGTCATAAAAAAAGCTACTTTTTTTGTTCGTATTTTCGACATATCTCCTTGTGTTTTACTCAAATTTCGATCGGGAGAGCTCGTTGGATGCAAAATTTTTGAATCCAACGAGCTCTCCCGATCAAAATTTGAGTAAAAATACAGGGAGATATATCGAAATACGAACACAAAAAGTAGTTTCTTTCTTTCTTCTTCCAAAATTAATAAATATTATTTTATTATTTTCCTTAGGAGGCCCATTTTAGACCTCAAATTTCCTCTAATGTAGAAGGTTCCAACTTCTTCCTAGTGTCAGCATGAACATGACAATAACAGACACTGCCAAATATGCGAATGTGACTCACGTCTGTCCTAGTGCTTGTGAAGACTTCCTTGGGTGTCTTCCTCCCCATTGCAGTCTTGTATGCCTCAGCCCAAAGGAATAGTAGTAATCCCTGATGAAATAGCATGGCCTTGGCTGCTCCTACCATAGTCCTGTTCTTCTCCTCTGCCACTCCATTCTGCTGTGGGGTATGGGGCACAGTGTGCTCCTTCTTGATCCCCTCTGTCGAACAATACTCTAGGAGCTCACTGGAGGTGTACTCACCCCCGTTGTCTGTCCTCAACACCAGAATCTTCTTCCCTGTTTGGTTCTGCACGAGAGTCTTGAATTCCCGAAACCTCTCAAAGACCTCTGACTTGGCCTTTAGGAAATAGATCCAGGTTTTTCTGGAATAGTCATCAATGAAGATTACGCAATAACTGTAACCACTGAAAGAATGGACACTCATAGGTCTGCATACATCTGAATGCACTAAGTCCAAGGGCTCCTTAGACTTGTGCTCACTCCGTGGGAAAGGCTTCCTGATGTTCTTCCCCAAAGCACAACCCTTGCAGTGGTTATGCTTCTCCTCCTGTATCTGAGGATCTCCAATGACAACCTGTCTCAAGTGCCTCTGTGCTCCATAGTGTAAGTGTGCCATCCTCCTATGCCACAACTCACCCTAACTGCTATCGCTGCTGACTAGAGCCTTTGCATGCTACTACACTTTCCTGCTCTTGATCGCAGTCATCCGATCCAAGCTCCTATTTGACCGCTTTGGCTTGATATACACTCTATGGTCTCGGAATTTCAATTGAAATTCTTTGTCCTCCAAAGTGGAGACTGATATGAGGTTCTTGGTCAACCTCGGAACATATAACACACTAGCAAAACTGGGGGTTTGCCAGACTTCCTTTTGAAATGAAACAGTGCCAACTCCCTGCGCTTGATACTATGCATCATCACCCAGCTCAACGTGGATACTTGTTCCACCCTCTTGCAAGTCTTTTAAGAATCTCCTCTGTCCAGTCATATGACTCGATGCTCCACTGTCTAAATGTACACTGCAGTCTTGTATGCCTCGACCCAAAGGAATAGTAGTAATCCCTGATCAAATAGCATGGCCTTGGTTGCTCCTACCATAGTCTTGTTCTTTCGCTTTGCCACTCCATTATGCTGTGGGGTATGGGGCACAGTGTGCTCCTTCTTGATCCCCTCTCCCGAACAATACAAATTTATGAAATTAAACTTGATAACAAACGAAAAAGAATCACTTCATATTCCAAACTAACAAATAATCACATTCACGTGACTGAAATGAACCTTCTGCAAAATTACACAATGATTATAAACTTCCTAGTAAATGAATTGAACTAACATGAAGAGCTTGAAGTAAAATGCTTTGAAAGTTAAATGCCCAAGGAAACAAGTGATCATAGTGTTTTGCAAATGGTCTTGTAAATTTTAGTTAATTTTAGGTCTCACTTTGGCTTAGGGTAATTATGTGTGGAAAAACGAAAGTAAATCCTAGCTAATGTGTCTACCTCAAACACTTATATTTTTTGATCTGAGAGAGACTGTTTGGTGCTCAACAAGAGAACACAAGTTTCCCTTCTAGCTCCACAAATCAATCCTATAGATCGTTAGGTGCTCAACAAGAGAACACTAAGTGCCACGAGGCTCCCAACAGTCTCTACCCTTCTAGCTCCACGGGTCAACCTTTCTTTTCTCAATCCTAATGAGATAGATGTTGAGTGCCTATTAGTTTAGCCAACACAAATCTTTGCCCTTTCTTGTCACCCAGGATTGGACCAACCGACAAGCGGAGTGAATACGGTGCAAAGATTGGGGTAAAGTTGATTAACCTTGAAAAAAAGAAAATAAATAATTAAAGAACTTTAAACAAGACTAGCCAACACAATATTGCAAAGATGGCAAAGACATTTCACTTGCAAGGGGTCAGTACAATAAAGAATTTTAAGCAAGAAACAAACTAATTCTAGTCACTCAAACCTCTCTCTGAATGGAAAGGGTGGGGCACAAACCAAACTTGATGAAACAAATTAAAGAAATGCAACTATTCCTAACCCTTCCTCTTTTTCTTTAAGGGTGGAAGAACCTAGCTTCCTTGCAAGGAATGGATTCCAATTTTTAAAGAAAATTCAAATTTAACCTAGCCACACAACTTTGTTCCTAAGGAAGAGATGGGGTGAGCAATAGAAAAAGAAATAATGGAATTAAATCTAGTAACAAATCCTAGCCACTCTTCACTTGCAATGTAAGGGTGGACAAGCCCAACCTTCTTTGCATGCAAAGTATGGCTGAAAAAACTTCAAATGTAACTTTAAAATGAATAAAGAATCAAGTCCAAGAGATTCTCTTGAATTTGCTACATTGAAAGAAATTTCAGCAAAATAAATGAGAGCAAAGAAGTAGGAAAAGTGGGGTTTTACCCTTTCTTAGAACTAGCTTTGAAGTTCTTCCTTTTGGATATCCTTTGTGCCTTTTTGTGACAAAAATTCATCATGGTTTCCCCTTGTTTTGTCACAAACCTGCTAAAAACTAGCAATCATATAGACAGTAAAATGTGCCCAAAATCACTTTGGGACACTAAAAATGTGAGTATAAAAATTTGTACCCAAATTTACAAAAAAATCATAGAAATAATAGCTTCAAATAACTTGTAAGAATGAAGATTTGCACTAGATTTTAAGATGCAAACAAAGATAAAATGTATTTTAGAAATTTTTAAGGAGTTAGTTTGCTCTTTTCCCTTCAAATGGTTGAGGAAGTGGGGTATCCAACCAAGGAATTCCACTATTCAATCTTGGATGACCTACAACTTGTAAGATGAGCTTAACAAACACAAACATATGTGAGATTCTCACAATGATTCAAGAAATCAAACTATTCAACCAAAAATGCTTGAACTCTTAAATGCAAGAGAGAAAAACTCATAAGATCTAGAACAAAACTGAAAATATCTTACCAAAGGAAAACAATTTGCCTCTTTGGCCTCAATAGCATTTGAAACCTTGCAAAAGTAGGAGCAAATCACTGCCAAACAACACGAGCTCCTCCAAATCTTTTTATTAAAATGCTAAATGGATGGAAGTTACCGTAACTCAAAAAAGTGAGAGCAAAATGGGAGCAAGAGTGAGAGAGAGCATGATAGAATGAGAGATTGTAACCCAAATGAGGAGGGGAAGCCTCCTTAAATAGGAAAAGAATGAGAGGAGACTCCATGTGCATGCTTGCCACTTGTCAAATGAGCGAGAGAGGGGCCCATGGAGAGGGGGGCGCATTTCCTAGAGAGGGCAACTTCAATCTTAATAAACACTTGCATGGGGGGCCCCTTTTTGCATCTAATGTGACCTTAGGAACATAATATAACATTTGGAAACTTAATTTCTCCTATCCAATGTTGAAATTTTACCTAGGAAGTGGTTTTCCATTCATGCCTTGGGGTGGACAAGAACACTTGAAATGTGGTCCCTAGCTTCTTTAAAAGTGTGAATGACTTTATTTATTAAAGTGACTTTTAAAGTGAGTTTAAGTCATTAATTATTTTAAAAGCGACTTCATGAGAATTAAAAGGTGGTGAGTAATAAGTTCTCATTTAATATTTGAAAAGTAATTTTAATGAGAAAGTGAGATTTATCATGAGTCATAGGTTTCATTTAGTTGGCTTTTAATCTATGCCATTGATTTTGGGATCGAAATTACTCAAACAAAAGGGCCAGGGAAAGGATCAGCCTAATTCATTGTTCACATTCCAAAGAGAGAATTTTTGGAGAGAAGAGAGAGCAATAGAGAACAAAAGAAACCTTTAAGAAAATCTTGAAATGGCTAAGTTACAGGATGAAGATCAAAACTAAGGGCACGTTTCCCAAGGCAAAATTCCATACAACAGATCGTATAGGAGGCACCCATTTCGAGGAGGTCGTACTGTACCTATCCGTACAACAACACAAAAATCGAGACAGTTTGGCATGATTTTCGAGGTGAGAGTACAACTAATGCTATCCATACAACACAAATTTTGAGGAGTTGGGCATGTTTTTCGAGGCAGAAAAACAATAGTCCATACAACACAGAAATCGAGGCCGTACAACTGTTCCGTATGTTACGAACTAGGTTGCATCTAGTTGGACTTTTAGTGAGTCGCCAAAGATGAACAAAGTACTTGTTGAAACTCAAAGTTTAGAGGTCCATTCAGGCCTTCATGGCCTTTTTATTTTTTGTACCGCATGTTCATACTCCTTCGGGGAAGTTGTAATAAATGTACTAGCATGACCTTTTCTTTGTAAAGGACTTGGTTTCCTAAGACTTAAATGTCAATCCGATCATTCCAAAGTGTTTTTTCCCTTGTCAATTATGCAATGCTGAATAAGCGATGTATAATTTTCGAGTTTTTAACCGCTCCTCCAAAGCTGGAATGGTCGTCTTAACGGGTAGGCCTTAGGAGGTTATTAAAGTTCACGTGTCAATGTATATGAGCGTGCTAGGCATCAATATTGAGTCGTATGGACATTTACTAGGCACACTCGAGTTTCATCCGATTCTTAATTTTTTTTTATTTTTTTATTTTTTCCGTTTTTAAGCCATTTTTTTTAATTAAAGATTTCCAAAATGTAATATTTGGTGGGTTTGGAGTCTGTTTTTGTCGTGGATATGCTCGTTTTCACACTCGGAGCATCCTTTTTACTGTAGGGCCATTTTCCTATGTTTCGGGCGGCTACGCATCCCGAAAGGCATTATTTGACTAACAAAGCATCAATTTAGCACTTAAATGCTAAAAGTGCATCAATTTGGAAAAAAAGAAAAATTTTCAAAAAGTCAAAAAATGATATTTTAAAGGTGAATGGGTGACTTGGTTTAGTGGTCCCCTTGGTTATGATTTTTCACTTAAGGAGGGCGTCATTTTTTATGATGTGTTACTTACCATATAAGTTTATCCAAGGTTTTGAGCTCACTTAATATATCCGTACGATTTGTGGCTTGTGAGGGGACATGCCACTCGTGTTCCCCCATTGGTTACGACTTCATCTCTTGGCGACTTCATATTTTGGCAAAAGGCGTCACTTATATTAACTTTTGGATTCTAGTTAGTTAACATAGGTTAGAGGGTACGCCTACCTCTTCCCATGGAGCGAGTTGGTTGACGTGGAAATTAAAATTTGGAGTGGACACAAGCTTGTCTCATGAGCGAATTGCTCCATGTCCACATCTTGATTGAGGTGGGTGAGGATTCAAGTGCACATCTCTTCAAGAGTTGGCACAACTACTACTTCACGCGTTGTTGATTGGTGGGAAAATCAAATCAAGAGATGAGATCGTATCTCGTGTGGAGATGTGACACCATCTACTCAAGTGAACTCCAATGCATCCCTTGAATCTCTCCACAAGCTCAAGTTAACTCAACCTCATCTTTAGTTGTTTGGTGCAACCCCTTTCGGTTGGAATTTCCTATTTAAGCAGGTCACTTCTCCGTTGTCAAGCATGGGAAGGTGGAACCTTTGCTAAATTGCAATGTAACTATTGTGAAGTATTTTTCATTAAATGAATAAAGGCTTTGGAGGCAAATCAGTGTGTGGATCTTTCGTGTGTGGATGATAATGCCTTTATGATCTAATTAGGTATAATTGTATTGTTTACATGCTTGCACTATAAAATCTTTGGTTATTTATCTGTCTTTTGAAGGAGAAGTATTTCTTAGTAAGGTAGAGTAGTGTGGTTGTTTCATCCATTACTTTTATGTTAAATTGCATTAGAGAAATTAGACACACATGTTTATTTGATGAGAAATGCATGTTTTCAGAAATTTCTATTGTAGTTTATGTTGACTAAATTTTCATTGATGCCAACAGGTGTGTGTTAATGTGTCTTGGTGCCCCTTGAGGAGCCTTTGAGGGTTGAGTAAGTGTCAGTGTCAAAGGAGACCTTTTGACTTTGTCCAAGCCCAAGTCTGAAGCCCTTGGAGCCCTTGGGACAATGGAAAAAGCCTTGAACACCCTATAGAGTGGTTAAGTACCCCCAAGTTGGTTCGATGGTTCCCCAGTTGTGTCATTGGTTCCCCAGCACAACAACCATGCCCTATTACCCTAGAATGTGTACTTGGTGGGTTGAAGAAGTTGCAAGAGTTCGAATGACCCTTTCAGTGGTCATTTGTGTTTGATAAAGGTCATGGTACCCCAGGAGAAGCCTAGGCACCCCACACCGTGATGGTTATGTGTCTTTACTTGTGGTAACTCTAATAACCTAACAAACTACCCTAAAACCCTCACCCTTGGTCCCTAAACCTGCATTCTACCCTTTGTTATATGCTTTGCTCCTAAAAACACTATTAATGTCTTAATGGTAACCATTGTACCGTTAATTTAGTCCTTGAGGCCCTTATGGAGACCCTAACCTAAAAACCTAACCTTATGACTAAAGGAAAGACTATTAACAATTAAAATATTAAGTAATGCTTAACACTTTAATAATGTATTAGTTTATGAATAAAATAATAATCAAGTTGTAATAAATAAAATATTTTTTAAAAGAATTTTTTTTAGGAAACAAGTCGGCCCCATAAAGTTTTTTTTTGTGTGAATTAAATTATAATTTAATTAAAACAAAAATTAAATCTTTAAGATGTTGGCCCCATCCTTAAACATATATAAATACCTATCACGTTTCAATTTTAAAAGTGCGATTTTTTGGTGGTCTGAGGAAAACTCGTGGGTAGAAGGAGAATTCACAGCTGCAGCAGAGAAGTTTGTTAAAGTCTTTATCTCTGAATTTTTGCATGCCATAGTTCATTACAATCCAAGCTTTGGAGGAGTTTCCAGTTGGCTGTTGTTTTATCTTACACTTGTCACAGTTCCAAACATTTGCATAAGCTACTAGCTGTCAGCTTTGGAAGAGTTCACAGTCCGAATTTTTTGAGAGAAATCCAACCTTCGTCACAAGCCTAGAAAGCTTGAAGGAGATCCTTAGACACAATGGAGGACAAGAAAGAGTCATCAAGCAATGACGTGCCTATACTTGATATTACAGATTATTTTAGTTGGAGGAGCAAAATGAAAGCTTATCTGAAGAAGTTTGGTATTTGGGAAATTGTTATCAATCCACCCGCTCCATCAAACAAGAAAGGAAAATCAGCTGTACAGAAGGAAGCAAAGAAGGACAACACTACAGCCTTGAAGTTCCTCTTGGATGGACTTACCAGCTCAGTGAAGGAAAGTGTACGAGAGAACACTTCAGCAAAAGACCTATGGTTCAAGTTGGAGAATGAGTATCAGAAGGCAAGACCAGAACCCGAAAAGACAGACCAGGAATCAGAAGACAAGCCCCCAGAAGAGCTCTGTTGCCGCCTAATACACACTTTATGACACGGGGAAGTCTCCAACCCGCTTTGTGTGTCCTTGGGGGCAAGTTAGAGCTGGGGACCATTGCCACCACAGTCCACAACTCCTCCGTTTAGGCAAGATCCCAACAGAGCCAAGGGGGGTAGTCCCTACAGGAAAAACTAAGTTCCAGATTTATTAATTAATTACAAATTAATCGAAGGGATCTTTTATTAAGATTGAGGCTAAGGTTCTGAGAGATGACAGTCAAACCAATGCAATATGCAAGATTTAAATGACAGTCAGTCATTTTATTCATAACCAGTGCCTAAAGAATGGAGTCAGAGAGTAACTTACAACTTTACAAATTTACAAATAAAATTTAAATTTAAGTTAATTAACCAGCAGGTCACAATATGGACAAATGAAATACTATGAACAATATAAACAGAAATGAATGAGCAGTTAACCAGTATTAACAATATCCACAATTATAACAGATTGAATAAATGGAACAATTATTAAGCTTATTAGACAAGATCTACAGATTACTAAACAGTATGAACCTGAAATGCCACCACAAGAGTTTGCGAAACTGAAAGGAAAAAACGTGTAACTGAAAGGTGAAAAGCTTGCAGTGAAATAAAATGTGAAAGTGCTTGTAGTAAGACCTTGAACAGCAAGGCAAGGATAAACAGTAGTGACTTGTGTTTGTAGGACGTTTTGCAATGTCTCTTGGTTAATTTTAATAAATTTTATTAAAGTTTTTCTTCTTGAAGTTTAGTTTTGGAACCGGTGGTGTGACTACCCCAATCTAGTGCTTCTCAAGTCAAAGAGGGAATGCTGTTGCGCTCATAGGTCAAACCCCAATGGCCTGGTGCTCAACAAGGAGGACGTAAAACGCCTAGAGACCCCCCACGGTCTACTACCCCAAGTCGCCTCTGAGGTCACTGTTTTTAATTAACAGGAAAATTACTAGATGGATGCCTATTAAACTAAGACTTCTCTATCCCCTGTCGTATCTCGTGAGTACCCCGAAGGGTGATAACCGAGTAGAGGAGCAGGAAATAGTGAAGTTGTTGTTGGCTAATTTTAGAAGTAAATTTTAGTCTTGGTGATTAGCATGCAATGCTTATTTTAAGCTATCAACAAGATCAACCAAGCGGTATCCCTTATGGGAGGTGCTGGTACTTGATCTTGGACTTGGAAAATAAAATGTGTTGAAATTGTAGCAAAAGGAAAGTGTTGTTCTAATGACCTAAGCCCCCACTTTTCCTGCTTTTTGTATCCAACTTGAAGTCCCTAAAGGGAGATGACAAGTGGATAGAGGATACACAGGATAGATGGGTTGTATGATTACCCTTTTTACAGAAAATAAAACTTACTGAAACTTGAAAGAAACTGTAACTAGCTAAAGCAATGCCTAATTGCACAGCAATCTCTGTGACAGAGATGGTGGTCTGTCACAGAGATAGTGGGTAAACAAAAATAAAAATTATGCTTAAGCTAACCTCACAACAATCTCTGTTACAGAGATGGTGGTCTGTAACAGAGATAGGTGGGTAACAGAAAAATAAAACTGAGTAAACTAACCTCGCTTCAATCTCTGTGACAGAGATGGTGGTCTGTCAGAAAGATAGGTGGGTAAATAGAAAAAAACTTGCATAAACAGAAATCTAAGCAACTAGTATTCTACTTCCTACTCTACTTCCTAATCTATTTACATATAGATTACAAGTGACTATTTAACTTTTGCAGAATACCCCAAGAGAACTTCTCGTTGGGGTTTACAAATATCAGAAAAAGATGAGAGAAAGGTGAGGGTTTGAATTGTTTGAAGGTTGAGGTATTTCTGGGCCAATTTGGGCAGCACCTCCCCTTCACCTGTGTAAAACCTGTCACAAACTAGCAAGCTATGTTCGCTGGAAATCACAGTAAACACTAAAGAAATTATCAGAAAAATTAGTACCAAAAAATCACTAATTTACAGTAAAAATCTGAGTGTAAAAAATAACAAAAATATAATGTTTAGAGGGCTGAAAACTGAGTTTTCAGCCACCTAAATGATGCTAAAACAGTAGATCTAAAGTATTTAACTAATATACTAAGGGTTGGGGCTTTAAAACCAAGGTTTTTATCACTATACAGTGATAAAAACTGAGTTTTAAAACCCTTGTGAACAAAAGTGCGAAAATGAAAAACAGAGTTTTAACCAATGGAGAAAGTGCTCCTTTGTTCTAGATCCCTGCAAATACACTTATAAGAGCTGCAAAATGTAAGCAAAGAGGTGAGCACATAAATAAACCCTACAAAATACTTTGTAAAATCTTACTAATCTACTCACAAATGCAGATAGAAATACTTCTATCTACAAGTCTCTCCACAAAATACTTTGTGGAGAGCTATCTAAGCTAATACAAATGCAACTAAAACAAATACAAAGCAGGTTACCTTACAAAGAAGCATGCAATGTACAAAAGAGCCACCAAAAGTTCCTCCAAAGATTGCTTGTATTAAGTGGCCCAACTAGGGCAAGAAGATTACAATAGCCAAAAGAATATGAGAGAGGAGTGGGGAAATATTCTGGCAGCATAACAATAGCATGAGAGATCATGTTAAATGAGGGAGTGAAACCCCCATTATATAGTTGAGGAGCAACCCCAACCCTTTGAAGATCAACGACCAAGATTAGATCTAGATCTAGATTAGATCTCCACCACTAGATCTAGGTATTTGACTTTGCATCCTCCTCAATCTTTCTACACCCTTAGATTACTTTTCAATCCATGGCTTAGGTGCTTGATCCATGTCTTAATCAATCTACACCCTTGGATCTAGAGTTTCCATGACTCAAGTGGGGCCCCCTTTTGACTCAAATTTTAATTTTATTATTTTAATTTTTTATTGTTTTTATTTTTTATCTTTTACTTTTTATATTTTATTTAATCTTTTATTTTTAAAATTTCTATCTTTTTATTCTTTTATTTTTTATCTTTTTATTTTTTGATCTTATAATCTTTTATTTTAAATCTTTTTTTATTTTTTATTTTTTTATTATTATTTTTTAATCTTTTAATCTTTTATTTTCAAGTTTTAATCTTATATTTTTTATTTTCTATTTAATATTTTAATTTTTAATTTTTGATCTGTAATTTTTAATTTTATGTTTTATTAAGACAAGAGGGACGCCCCACTTAGGAGATTTTCAGACATTTATTTTGACCATGGGGGGTTTATTTAAATAAAATTTTGGCTATGCTTAGCCACCCCCCAAACTTAATTACCATGGCCTTATTTGATTTTTTCATTCAAAATCAAATAATTTAAATCTTAACTTGGGGAAATTAATTAATTCTTAAGGAAAAATAGACCTTGCTTAGACAAAAATGGTCTATCTCCTCAACCCCTTATCAGAATGACATGGGACTCGAAGCAGTGGGTTAGAGGGTTTCATAGCAATTTACCTTGCATTCATAGCCCCTATTACAAAATGCCAGTGCTTAAGCAATTACATTATTACATCAACACCTTAGTTAATTAACCACCAAGGGGTGAAATTAATTAACTAGGAAAAATAAATAAAAATACAACAACATAACGAAACTCCGCAAGACTCTATACAGATGCCTAGCATGGTCATGAATAACATTTTGAAGCCTTAGCCACCTCATGGACTTGACTGTTAGAAATCCCGTCACCACTTTGGAGGATTTTGAGTGAAAAACCAAACCAATTAAAATCGTTTATACAACAAGATTAATTGGAAAGGGAAAAAACACTCGATGATGGGACTTCCCTAACAACCAGTTCCATGGTGTGGCATCCATATCATATGACCCACACTAGCACTTATAATTACATTAATTTTTCCACGCAGGGGAGCGGACATTTCGTTTTACAAAGGGGCAATTGCCCTGCAGAAATGAAAAAATCCTCAGATTTTTCCAAGGTACAATTTGTACAACTATGTACATCTTCATGTACATGGAGTTGCCACCTAGTCGAAATAAGTGGGCAACATCTGGCTCCAACTAGGGGACATGTGTTCGATCATCGGAGAGCACATGAGAACTCCAGAATCCTGCAACCACAAATCCTCACCAATAACCAACATAAGACCTCCAGCAAAAACCAATAAATAAACAATAAATAATATAAATAAATGAAATTGCTATACAAAATAAAATAGACATACAATTATTCAGATCTATATGCATAATGAATAAACCAATGAAATAATACAAAACTTTAAAGAAATGCAAGGGAAAAGGGTTAGAGATACGTTACAGAGAGTGTCCGTTAGGACATTAAGTATTTATCTTTTTGAAGAAAAACCTGATTTGTGGCTCGTTTGACCCTTTCTTGTTTCTTGTGACTTTGATAGTGCCTCACATCTTTGAAAATTTGGCAAAAGTCCACACTATCAAAAAACTGCTCATGCCATATTTTATTAACTTCCTTAATTCTGATTCCATCCTTTATATTTTCTGGGAAGCTAACAAAAATAACATGATCCTTTACACTATGTACACTGTCCACATTCTGACAAAGCACTAATTCATTCTGGCATGCCTCGACTGTCTTTTCTTCTAAAACATTCTGAAAACGATCTGACACTTTACTGGCTTGGGGAGAACTTACTAAAGCCTTGGGTGGCTTATCCTTTTGGGCTGGAAGCTTTACACTCTCTGCTACGGGAACTGATACCTTTACATTACTGATCCAACCCTCTAAATCTATACTCAAATTATTACTTGAAAATACACTTTTCTTAGGGGTAAGTTCATGGTCACATGTTTCTTCTACTTTGTCCATATTTCTAATCATGCAAACCATGTCCTTACTATCTTCTACTGAATCCAATAAATCCTCATTATTGTCAAACACATATTCATGACCAACCATATTAACCTGTTCCATTCTTTCTCTAGCTGCTAACTTTTTCTTTATAATCTGAAAGAAAATGGGGCAAGTCCCTTCCTCATGTGAATCATCACAAGCCCTACAGTAAGGGATTACTGGATCATCAAACCAATTGTTTGCTTCCATAGGCTCTGGAGGTCTTTCTTGTTCTTGATAAGGGGGTCCTTTAGGGAGACCCTTTTGCCATCTATCATTTAACTTATGATTACTACCTTTATCTTCTTCCATGGCATCTATCTTATTTTGTAATGCTGTCTGGTTTGCCTGCATGGCAACTATCTGATTAGCATGATTCAATTCCATTTGTTTAATCAATTGGGTGAGCTTATCTATGGAGTCACCTTGAGGTTCTTGGTTTTGAACTTTCTTAACTTCCTTTGAAAACCCAAGAACATTTGATTTCCCTGAATCTTGGATATTCTTATCTATTTTAATAGCTTTGTCTTGTGCCTCCCTAACATTTGTAGGCTCTTTATCCCTTAGCTGGTATCTGATTTCCCCTTCAAAAGCTTGAATGTAGAAAATTAGGATGGCCTTTTCAGGAGGCTTAATATCTTGAGGGAGACTCTTAACCAATTCATTAAATCTTCTGTTAAATCCTTCCACTGTTTCATTATCTTCCTTATGGCTAGAGTGCAAGGCAGTTAACAAGGAATGGTGATCCCTCTTATCTCCCCATTTATCATTAAAAGCTTCAATGATTCCCTTAATGTCTTTAAACTTGTTATCATCCTGTT
>LPNX010995521.1:176609-188318 GCA_001517045.1 Pseudotsuga menziesii | reverse complement strand
ATAATTATTCATTGTTCAGGTTGGTTTACTTAGATAAACCACAAAGGCATATTAGAAATTGGCTTTTTCTCCAAGACTTGTAAAGATTCTACAGGGAGCAAGTTTGGTCAACTTCCTCTAAAATCCTTTTCAGGATCTAAGAGGGAGCTAAGCAAACCAAAGGGCTCCAGGTAGAATACCATACTATATATTTTGAAGTGGAGTCGCCACTTGGAGAACAAGTAAACTTTCAATATGGGTAAAAGAAAGAAAAATAAATAAAAAAGATTTTTTTTTTAAGGCTATTCCAAAATTTTTATTAACACTTTAAAAACGAATTAAATTGAAGAATTAAAGAATTAGATCTAAAATTATTTAATTAATGTCAAGACCAAGGACAAAAGACTTGTCCCCGACAACGGCGCCAAAGATGTTGCCGCCTAATACACACTTTATGACACGGGGAAGTCTCCAACCCGCTTTGTGTGTCCTTGGGGGCAAGTTAGAGCTGGGGACCACTGTCACCACAGTCCACAACTCCTCCGTTTAGGCAAGATCCCAACAGAGCCAAGGGGGGTAGTCCCTACAGGAAAAACTAAGTTCCAGATTTATTAATTAATTACAAATTAATCAAAGGGGTCTTTTATTGANGTTTAGGCAAGATCCCAACAGAGCCAAGGGGGGTAGTCCCTACAGGAAAAACTAAGTTCCAGATTTATTAATTAATTACAAATTAATCAAAGGGATCTTTTATTGAGATTGAGGCTAAGGTTCTGAGAGATGACAGTCAAACCAATGCAATATACAATATTTAAATGACAGTCAGTCCTTTTATTCATAACCAGTGCCTAAAGAATGGAGTCAGAGAGTAACTTACAACTTTACAAATTTACAAATGAAATTTAAATCTAAGTTAATTAACCAGCAGGTCACAATATGGACAATTGAAATACTATGAACAATATAAACAGAAATGAATGAGCAGTTAACCAGTATTAACAATATCCACAATTATAATAGATTGAATAAATGGAACAATTATTAAGCTTATTAGACAAGATCCTCTAAAATCCTTTTCAGGAGAAATGAATGAGCAGTTAACCAGTATTAACAATATCCACAATTATAATAGATTGAATAAATGGAACAATTATTAAGCTTATTAGACAAGATCTACAGATTACTAAACAGTGTGAACCTGATATGCCACCACAAGAGTTTGCGAAACTGAAAGGAAAAAACGTGTAACTGAAAGGTGAAAAGCTTGCAGTGAAATAAAATGTGAAAGTGCTTGTAGTAAGACCTTGAACAGGAAGGCAAGGATAAACAGTAGTGACTTGTGTTTGTAGGACGTTTTGCAATGTCTCTTGGTTAATTTTAATAAATTTTATTAAAGTTTTTCTTCTTGAAGTTTAGTTTTGGAACCGGTGGTGTGACTACCGCAATCTAGTGCTTCTCAAGTCAAAGAGGGAATGCTGTTGCGCTCAACAAAGTGGGAGCAAAGCCCACTCGTAGCTCACAGGTCAAACCCCAATGGCCTGGTGCTCAACAAGGAGGACGTAAAACGCCTAGAGACCCCCCACGGTCTACTACCCCAAGTCGCTTCCGAGGTCACTGTTTTTAATTAACAGGAAAATTACTAGATGGATGCCTATTAAACTAAGACTTCTCTATCCCCTTTCGTATCTCGTGAGTACCCCGAAGGGTGATAACCGAGTAGAGGAGCAGGAAATAGTGAAGTTGTTGTTGGTTAATTTTAGAAGTAAATTTTAGTCTTGGTGATTAGCATGCAATGTTTATTTTAAGCTATCAACAAGATCAACCAAGCGGTATCCCTTATGGGAGGTGCTGGTACTTGATCTTGGACCTGGAAAATAAAATGTGTTGAAATTGTAGCAAAAGGAAAGTGTTGTTCTAATTACCTAAGCCCCCACTTTTCCTGCTTTTCGTATCCAACTTGAAGTCCCTAAAGGGAGATGACAAGTGGATAGAGGATACACATGATAGATGGGTTGTATGATTACCCTTTTTACAGAAAATAAAACTTACTGAAACTTGAAAGAAACTGTAACTAGTTAAAGCAATGTCTAACCGCACAGCAATCTCTGTGACAGAGATGGTGGACTGTCACAGAGATAGTGGGTAAACAAAAATAAAAATTATGCTTAAGCTAACCTCACAACAATCTTTGTTACAGAGATGGTGGTCTGTAACAGAGATAGGTGGGTAACAGAAAAATAAAACTGAGTAAACTAACCTCACTTCAATCTCTGTGACAGAGATGGTGGTCTGTCACAAAGATAGGTGGGTAAACAGAAAAAATTTGCGTAAACAGAAATCTAAGCAACTAGTATTCTACTTCCTAATCTATTTACATATAGATTACAAGTGACTATTTAACTTTTGCAGAATACCCCAAGAGAACATCTCGTTGGGGTTTACAAATATCAAAAAAAGATGAGAGAAAGGTGAGGGTTTGAACTGTTTGAAGGTTGACGTATTTCTGGGCCAATTTGGGCAGCACCTCCCCTTCACTTGTGTAAAACCTGTCACAAACCAGCAAGCTATGTTCGCTGGAAATCACAGTAAACACTAAAGAAATTATCAGAAAAATTAGTACAAAAAAATCACTAATTTACAGTAAAAATCTGAGTGTAAAAATCAACAGAAATATAATGTTTAGAGGGCTGAAAACTGAGTTTCCAGCCACCTAAATGATGCTAAAACAGTAGATATAAAGTATTTAACTAATATACTAAGGGTTGGGGCTTTAAAACCAAGGTTGTTATCACTATACAGTGATAAAAACTGAGTTTTAAAACCCTTGTGAACAAAAGTGCGAAAATGAAAAACAGAGTTTTAACCAATGGCGAAAGTGCTTCTTTGTTCTAGATCCCTGCAAATACACTTATAAGAGCTGCAAAATGTAAGCAAAGAGGTGAGCACATAAATAAACCCTACAAAATACTTTGTAGAATCTTACTAATCTACTCACAAATGCAGATAGAAATACTTCTATCTACAAGTCTCTCCACAAAATACTTTGTGGAGAGCTATCTAAGCTAATACAAATGCAACTAAAACAAATACAAAGCAGGTTACCTTACAAGGAAGCATGCAATGTACAAAAGAGCCACCAAAAGTTCCTCCAAAGATTGCTTGTATTAAGTGGCCCAACTAGGGCAAGAAGATTACAATAGCCAAAAGAATATGAGAGAGGAGTGGGGAAATATTCCGGCAGCATAACAATAGCACGAGAGATCATGTTAAATGAGGGAGTGAGACCCCCATTATATAGTTGAGGAGCAACCCCAACTCCTTGAAGATCAACGGCCAAGATTAGATTTCCACCACTAGATCTAGGTATTTGACTTTGCATCCTCTTCAATCATTCTACACCCTTACATTACTTTTCAATCCATGGCTTAGGTGCTTGATCCATGTCTTAATCAATCTACACCCTTGGATCTAGGGTTTCCATGACTCAAGTGGGGCTCCCTTTTGACTCAAATTTTAATTTTATTATTTTAATTTTTTATTGTTTTTATTTTTTATCTTTTACTTTTTATATTTTATTTAATCTTTTATTTTTAAAATTTCTATCTTTTTATTCTTTTATTTTTTATCTTTTTATTTTTTGATCTTATAATCTTTTATTTTAAATCTTTTTTTATTTTTTATCTTTTTATTAATATTTTTTAATCTTTTAATCTTTTATTTTCAAGTTTTAATCTTATATTTTTTATTTTCTATTTTAATTTTTAATTTTTAATTTTTGATCTTTAATTTTTAATTTTATGTTTTATTAAGACAAGAGGGACGCCCCACTTAGGAGATTTTCAGACATTTATTTTGACCATGGGGGGTTTATTTAAATAAAATTTTGGCTATGCTTAGCCACCCCCCAAACTTAATTACCATGGTCTTATTTGATTTTTTCCTTCAAAATCAAATAATTTAAATCTTAACTTGGGGAAATTAATTAATTCCTAAGGAAAAATAGACCTTGCTTAGACAAAAATGGTCTATCTCCTCAACCCTTTATCAGAATGACATGGGACTCGAAGCAGTGGCTTAGGGGGTTTCATAGCAATTTACCTTGCATTCATAGCCCCTATTACAAAATGCTAGTGCTTGAGCAATTACATTATTACATCAACACCTTAGTTAATTAACCACCAAGGGGTGAAATTAATTAACTAGGAAAAATAAATAAAAATACAACAACATAATGAAACTCCGCAAGACTCTATACAGATGCCTAGCATGGTCATGAATAACATTTTGAAGCCTTAGCCACCTCATGGACTTGACTGTTAGAAAGCCCGTCACCACTTTGGAGGATTTTAAGTGAAAAACAAAACCAATTAAAATCGTTTATACAACAAGATTAATTGGAAAGGGAAAAAACACTCGATGAGGGGACTTCCCTAACAACTAGTTCCATGGTGTGGCATCCATATCATATGACCCACACTAGCACATATAATTACATTAATTTTCCCACACAGGGGAGCGGACATTTCGTTTTACAAAGGGACAATTGCCCTGCAGAAGTGAAAAAATCCTTTAATTTTTTCAAGGTACAATTTGTACAACTATGTACATCTTCATGTACATAGAGTTGCCACCTAGTCGAAATAGGTGGGCAACAAGCTCAATCAAGAAGAAGACAAATAAGAAGAGGAATCCAGTAAAGGTATGAACTCTTGTGATTATAATGATATCTTGTGTGATGAAATTGAGAAGATTCTTGCAGATGATGGTGAAGCAATGTTGAAAGTTAAACAGAGAATTATAAACTATGTATGCAACATAGATCTCAGAGCTGATTGGTACTTGAACAAAGTTGATCTTAATCAATTTGATTACAAGATGTTTAGTATGACAACCTTTGATTATATGGATAATCTCCAAAAGAAGAATGTTGAACTAAAGGTGTTGCTTAAGAAACTTAAGCATGAAGGAGTAGGTTGGCTAAAATTGCTGAAGGAAAACAAAGAAGAAAAAGAAAAGCTAAAGATTGATTTGGTCAATCTAACCCTAGAACACAAGAACCATGTTAAAGATTCAAAAATACTTGAAGAAGCAAAAGAGGCAAATCTTGATCTAAAAACTTAGCTAGAAGAAGCATTAAGAGATCAATTGGAAGAAAAAGAAGTGACAAATCAGAAGCATGAGTTTGAGATTGTCAATCTCAGAAAGAAGATTGAAAAATCAAAGCATCATGAGAAGTTCAACAACAGCTCTGTCATGTTAGATAAGATCTTAGATTGCCAAAGATCTCCACTCGACAAAACTGGTTTTGGTTTCAAGAAGAACAAAGAAAAATCTGAAGATGACACTTGGTCTCTGAAGACTCCAGAAGTAGGTCCATCAACGTCCAAAGGTGCTCCCCATGCACTTGTACATGACAACAAGGACTTTGGAAGTTCACAGATGAAACAAGGAGTTAGGTCTATTCCTCAAAGCAACTTCATAAAAGAAACAACTCCAAGACCCAGGTATGAAAGTGGCTTATATGGTTATTGTTATTTTTGTTCTAACTTTGGTCATAAGGCTATGGATTGTAGATTCTATGGAAGTAGAAGGGCTAGAAGCCCCAATGACTCAGTTAGATGTTGGACATGTAATCAAGTCGGACATGTTGCTGCCACATGTCACACATTGAGATGCTACACCTACAGTGGGTTTGGCCACAAAGCCCAAGAATGTGCTAGTCAAAGAAGTCAACCAAGAAGGAGTCCTTCATATACATCAGCAAGAAGATTTGAAGATCAGAAATCAAATGCCTACAGTCAAGGACACTCTCAAGCATGGAGAAATGAAGTTGATCAAAGAAGTGTTGGAAGTTCCAACAGCCCAGTCAGATGTTGGACATGCAACAATGTTGGTCACATTGCTACACATTGTCGTACGATGAGGTGTTATAGCTACAGTGGCCTTGCGCACAAAGCTCAAGATTGTTGGAGTACACGAAAACAATCCTTGAAAAGTTACCTAGACAACTCATCAAGGAAAGCCAGTACAAATGAAGGAACAAATGCTCAAAGGACAGATGCCAAGAAGCAAGTATGGATGAGGAAGACTGAGCAGTTGCAGATAGGAGAGGTTGATCAGAGTAGGGAGGATGGCTGCCATACGGCAAGCCAAGTGTAAGGTCTCTCAAAGACCTTAGCACACCTTGAGTTCATAAGGCTGGAGGATGAGCTCAATGGAGAAAGGATGGTTACTCCAGGTATACAGACAAGTCCTAGGATCGTGCATGTTGACAGGGGGAGCAAATACCAGTGATCAGTGATTTCAGATACATGTATGTGGACACCCTTTGCCATTGATGCCAAAGGGGGAGAGATGAAGACAAAGGGAGAGATGCAGACAAAAGGGGAGCATGCTCATAGGGGCAGCATGAGTTGTTGTCATCAATGACAAAGGGGGAGATTGTTGATGAAATTGTCATTGATGCCAACATGGACTTGCAGTGGCCCCACGGGATGTCAATGATTCCACCAAGTCCCACCTGCAGTGCCTTGATCCTTTATAGAGTGGGTTTGTGCCTTGAAGCACCTTGTACCCAGTTGACAAGGTCCTTGTACCTACAAGGATGAATCTTGAAGCTGTCACCTTGCTAAAGACATTGAAGACCTTGGTGATGGTCCTAAAGCCCTTGTAGACGATGGAGAAGCCGTAGATGGGTTGGAGAAGCATTAATGACCCATTCTGTGGTCATTCATGCTATGATGATGTCATGGTACCCCAGAAGAAGACCTATCTACCCCGCAGGTGATGTCATGATGGATCTTGACCCTTGGGGGTCTCCAGGTATGGTTAAGGTGGTTGAAAAAGCCCATGAAGTCTCCTGCTTGATGAAGAAGCCCTTGAAGAAGTGCTTGGACCCACAAGTTGGTCATAGTGTGTTGAAGCCCACAAAAGTTTGAAGAAGCCCTCATACTTGCATGGAGATGATGGTCCTCTTGCAAATGGGTCACTTGTGTGTTGATGGGGTATTGAAACCCTTGAAGATGGTTTGCACCCTTCATCTTGGGTTTTGGGGAACATGAAACTTAGTGGCTTGATGCACCCTTGGTTCTTGATGATGTGGAGGACACCCTTGATCATGGTATCTTTTGATGGCCTTCGAAAGTTGATTGTAATGCTTGAACCCTTAAAGTGAAGTCATTTGACATTTCTTTCACAAGAAGCCTTCAACGTGTTAATGGAGCCATTTGACTTTGTCATGGCATAAAGCCCTTGTTGATTGAATGTTGGATAAAACCCACAAGCAAAGTCGGTTGTGATGATGAGGAATTGAAAGCCTTTACAAGTTGACTTCAAGTCAATTTAAATTAAAAAAATGTTTATGAAGAAGTCGGCTCAAGAATCTAGAAATTAAAAAAAAAAAAATATGCAACAGGTCAGCTCCTTAAAATATGATGGGAAACGAGTATAAATAAGAGCAAACGTTTTGATTTTGGGGTGGAGATCTTGTGGAAGAAAAAGGAGCTCTGATTTCGGTGAGCTGAGGAGAATTTTAGTGGGCAGCAAATGAACCAAGATTTTCGGGCTTACCAAGGCAGCCAGTAAGGAACACGATCTTCAGATATTTTTTTTTCTTCTGAGATTTTCGGTTCGTCTCCAAGAGGATTTTCGGGACTGTTGGTGCTCTGAGATTTGTTTTCGGGTGAAATTACGTAGACTGTTGCAGCCTCAGATCCGAGGGTCTCAACAAATGAAGATTCACATAATTGTGGGTTAATTCTTATTTTTGTTGTTGTTGAGAGCATCCCGAATTTCCTTCAGAGGAGAACAATACTTTTGCTGCTGGGTGAACAGTCCCGATTTTTAAAGGAGAATCAGAGCATAACCTTGTTTTGGGTTGCTTCTCAAAGTGTGAGATCTAACCTCTTCCTTTTTCACAGCCCGAAGTTTGCAGACCCAAATTTTGGATCAGTAGTCTGAGGTTTTTCGATGGTGAAGGAGCAATCAACAAATGACTTGACTGAGTCTGAATTTACTAGCAGTCTGAGTGTATGATAAGATGCTACTGAGGGTTTCGGTGGTCTTATGACTGAAATAAAATCGGAACAACTGGAACAGTCCACTATACACAAGCTCTGAAGAGGTTGAAGGCATCCTGAGGTTCAAAACATCCCGAATTTACAGACATCTGGAAATGTTTGAATATTTTGAAGTATGATCTCAAGCAAGTAAAGCATGGGATGAAGGATAAAGCTCTGAGTTAGCAGATATCTCTATACTCTTTGATTTCGAAGACAAGAAGAGATCAAGCTCTAATCTTAGTGAAGGCAGTAAGCATGAGTTTGGAGGACTGATATGGGATAAGGCTAATACATCCACAAGCAGTTAAAACCTTTGATAGCATACACTGATTGGAGATCTTCATAGTAGATGGCAGTCTTGAGTTTGCAAGAGTTGACTGTGTGTAAGCTAATACACAGTTCAGCATGAAGATGAACATCATTCAAGTTTGAAGTGTTTGAAGTTGCATACATAAGTGAAGATGACTGCCCATGGTGAAGTACAAGGATGATGGAAGTTGATGAAGGGTAGATACACAGACCCCCATCTTCATCTACAGCTTGGAGTCTGCACACAGTCCAAAGACATACACAGTCAGCCCAGTGACCTCTGGTATGTATAACGGCTTGAAATTTGACTTACACAGGTGATTGTCATAAAGGTTGATGTTGCAGATCTTGAAGATGGAGATGATTAGTGAGAGCAGCAGTGTCTCTGATATACTTGAGCAGCAGAGGTTGACAAGCATAGAATGGCAGCAACAGTATTGATAAAGAGCAGAGATTGATGATCAGTGATAGGAGCTGTATGATGACTTGACAGTGAATAGAAGAGGATGAGCAGCAGTGAAGAATGATGATCAGAGAAAAGGATGAGCAGCAGCAAAACAGATTGAAGAGACAGATGATGTTGATGTGACAGTGAGCTTTAATTGTAAAAGCAAGCTTGTCTTGCTTTTGAGGTTAGGATACCTCAAACCCTTCTTAGCAGGGTCTAAGAAAACCAGGCAGGGTCCTGGATGAAGAGTAGGTGCTCTTTGTTGCTGATTTTACCTCACGGTTGTAGGCGGTCCAAAACTAATACAAAAAGATTACAAAATTATATGGTGTTGTGTTCTTTTGTGTTATGGTTCTTGATGATTCAAATGCTTATGCTATGTGAATGATGAAGTGAAAGATGTTTATGAAATGATTATGAGATTGGTAAAATGATGAATTGGTAGTTAATTGTGACAAGCTAAGAAAAGTTTTAAAATTGGCTTTACATTGATTCACCCCCCCTCTCAGTGTCTAACAGTTTTCACCAGGTGCTTTTAATCCTTTGTTGTGCAAGTTTTGTGAGATTGTAGGATATCTAGTGCAGAGAGCGTGTTTAGCATGTTGACATCCTCACATCTTCAAACATATTTCTAAGAAGGACTAGTCCCTCTGATCCCCACTTTGAGGACCCCATTCCCCAATTTCAACGGTTGTTTGTCTTCACCCTTCTCATCTTCTAAAGTTTGATATTCTTGGTTACTGGTTCGATTTTTATTTCAGATCTATAATCTCATGCAATAATATAAGTAGACCTGAGTAGCTAGCCAGATCTAAGTTGTTTACAATTAAAATCTCAAAGTCTAGATCTGGTTAGAGTTGATCTACTATTTTTACAAAGTCTTTTTCAAGTAAAATCCAAAGTTAAGTAGGGGTAGTTTGATTCAAGAATTTAAAAATTCATATTTGGCACATAGTTACATATATCGGCGATATATCGCCGACATCGCGATATATCGCGAGTCAATGGAGCCGGCGATATATCGCCACTAAAATATCGCGATAAATTCTCGACACATTAAAATATCGCGACACATTCAAATATCACGATAAATTCCAAAAATATCACGAGTCGATGGAAAATATCGGCCTGCTCATAAAAAATTAAAATTTTTCGCCATAAAGAGGCCGCGGACAGGTTTTTCCGGTTCATTTGGACTTTGCGGCTTGGAGGAAGTGAAGCACTGACGTCTTGGGTGATGTTCTACAAGAGAGGAAGGGAGCAAAGGCAAACCATAAAGTTTCCATTCCATTTGCCATCTAATCAGGTATGTATTCTTTGAAGTTTGAACTTTCATTCTTTTTTTTTTTGCTTGAGATTTGTTGATTTATGTAGATTTAATGTAGGGTTTAGGTTTAGATTTAGTGTAGGGTGTAGATTTGTCATTACAATCATAGCCTATAGGGTTTTATCCTTTTAAGTAGGCCACCCTCCCATTTCTTTGAATGTTTTAATAATTTCATTGTTTTCAAAATTTTAAAGAAGAACATTTTAAAATTTATTCATTTTTGTTTGTTTGTTGTGGCATAGGTGACACAATGCCAAAGCCATTGGATCCAATGTGGGAGTTTGGGAAGCCAATTGACCCTAATAATCGGCAAAGGTTGAATTGCAAACTATGTGGGAAGGATATTTCTGGTGGAATTAGTCGCTTGAAATACCACCTTGCCAAAATTGTTGGGCATGAAGTGGATGTTTGTCCTGCTGTTACCCCAGAAGTGATGCGTATTGCAAACCAATCCATTCTTGACATGGCTAAGAAGAGGGACGAGAACGAGGAATTCAGAAATGAACTTGCACCTCATACACAGTCACGAACCATGGGAGCCACAAGTGACATGCATTCCTTCTCCTCATCTACACGACCCCCACATTCCACCGTGCCTTCTTCAACCTCACCTTATGTGGCATCGTATTCGAGGCAACCTTCTGTTCGAACCATGCTCAAACAAAGGGAGAAGAAAGAGGCGGATAGAGTTGTGACAAAATGTTTTCTATGGGGTGATGTGCCTTTCAACATCGCCAAAAACAACCCCTACTATCATGCCATGTTTCAAGCTACTGGCGCTGTTGGTCCAGATTATAGGGGGCCTTCCTATAATGATTTGAGAGGGAGAGTCCTTGATGAGGAGAAGGTTGATTGCACCCGGAGATTATATGAGCTCAGACAGTCATGGGCGGCCACCGATTGCAGTATTATATCAGATGGATGAACTGGTGGGAAGGGCAGATCCATTATCAATTTCTTGGGCAATTGTCCCAGGGGGACAGTTTTTATCAAATCTGTCGATGCATCTCCCTATGTTAAAGATGCAATCTTATTATGTGATTTGCTGGATAAGTTTATCCAAGAGATAGGTCCACAATATGTTGTCCAAGTCATTACGGACAATGCTGCCAATTATGTTGTTGCTGGGAGGATGCTTATGGAGAGGTATGCAAGCTTGTATTGGACTCCTTGCGCTGCCCATTGCATTGATTTGATGCTAGAGGAGATGGGAAAACTTCCTTGGATCAAAGAAGTCATTGATTCAGCTCGGAGTGTGACAAAATATATATACAATCATACATATGTTCTTTCACTAATGAGACGCTTCACGGGAAACAAGGAGTTGATGCGGCCTGCAATCACACGATTCGCCACTTCCTTCATTTCTCTTCAGTCTATGCATAAGGTTATGATGGAGTTGCAGCGGATGTTTCTTTCTGATGAGTGGGCATCTTGTGTCTATAGCACCAAACAAGATGTGCAAGCCATTGCTCGAATGGTGCAATTTGATTTGACTTTTTGGGCACGATTGGAGGAGGTATGTGCCATCAGTGAAACTTTGGTAAAGGTTCTTCATTTGGTTGATGGTGAAAAGCCCGCAATAG
>LPNX010995521.1:140314-176377 GCA_001517045.1 Pseudotsuga menziesii | reverse complement strand
TTTAATACATTGTAATTTGTAATTTGAATTTTGTCTTACCGTTTACCTTCCTTGTTTTCTTTGTAGATGTGTGGTGGACTAACTATGGTTGCAGAGTCCTAGAGTTGCAAAAACTTGCCATTAGAGTGCTAAGTCAAAGTTGCAGCTCATCAGGGTGTGAGCGCAATTGGAGTGTCTTTGAGAAGATACACTCCAAGAAGCGCAGAAGGTTAGAATTTTCAATTTAGAAATGTTAAAGTTTAAACTTAAATTTATAATCTTTGCTTCTTTATAGTTTTATTAATTTTAAATATAATTTATTACAATTTTGAATTTGAATTTATCATCATTTATCACCCCCTAACTCGGATCTCATACTAATGCAGGTTACTTTCTCAGCGCCTTAATGACATGGTTTATGTCTACTACAATCTAAGGTTGCAGGTGAAACAAATTGAGAAAGTGCCCAATTCAAATGCCATTTCATTGGATGACATTGACACTACCAGCAAATGGAGGGTGGAGACGGAGGATCTTGTGATGGATGAGACACCTGAATGGTTGGAGGAAGAGGATGATGATGATGCAGATCCGTTGGAGGAGGAGGGGGAAGAGGGGGATGCTGATGTTCCACTTCCAAAGGATGACTATGACTATGAGGACATTGAGGAGGAGGTTGATACTCATTTGCAGCGTCGACCAACTCCAGGTGGCCCACCACCTCCACAGAGTCATACAGTTGGGACTGGGAGGAGACAACTCACATTCACCTCCCCCTTATCCACAACATCTACTCGAGCAGTTGGAGGTTCTATTTCCACCCTAGGCTCATCTGGTTCACCTCCACGACCACTTACTGCTTCTAGAGGAAGAGTGGTGCCAGTGCCCTTGACCCGTAAAAGGGGTAGATTGATTAGAGGATCATCCTCAGGGAGTCAATGACTTGATTCCTATTATTTATCATTGTACTATCATACTATGTTGGTGTCCTATGTCTAGACTTTATACACTATCTACATGCCTCATGAGTCATGATGATTCATCTCTCGAGAGATATTTATTTTGATCATTTGATGTGATTTTCTATCATTCCATCAAGAACACATTTCAGTATTTTGATACTTTATGCTATATAGTTGAACTCGATATTTGATCATGATCCACCATTTGACATATTAAGCGTCTTATATATGAGTTGTATTTTAATATTTATGTGGAAATGTGTTTATTTGATGTTGTTGTTGCTTTAGATGTTAAAAAAATTGAAAAAAAATGTTTATTTTGTATTTTTTAATGCAAAACGACATTTGCCGATATTTTCCGATATTTTCGCCGTTGCTGCCGTCGGCCGATAAGTTTCATTTTGGACCCCCGACGATATATTCGCCGACACGATATATGTAACTTTGATTTGGCATATAGTGCTTGAGATTTGCATGCCAATCTTTTCAAGAAGGCAAGCAAAGATCATAAGAAGGAAAGTTTCCTAGCTTGCCTTACTTAGTCGTTTTCAATTAGTTTTAATTAGAATTTTTTTAGACTTTTTTTGTATATTTTCCCAAGACACTCTTAAAGTGTCTTTGGGTGTCTTTCACTTTTTTTTCATTGCTGTTTTCTGCAGGTTTAAAATAAAAGAGGAGGAAACTCTAACGAATTTTTGCAAAATTGAGCAAAAGCCCACAGAGATCCCCCTTGCAAAAAATCATTTTTTTTAGTAAATTGTAAGGCTTTGGATCCAAAATATAAGGACCAAAGCGCATTTATTCTATGTGGTAAAAGCATTAATAAAGTTTTTAGTAGGCTCCTAGGAGCCCACTCCCCATCCCCCTGGGCGGATTCGTGTCGGTGTCCATTTTCATGGTTTTTCCTCTGCTAGTGTAGTTTGTTTCAATACTTCGCTACTTTGAATTTATATTTCAATTTTACTGCAAAGTAATACAAATACTAACCCATTGCATTGTACCGAAGTACTGAAAGGGAAAAGATTTGAGCAGTGTAGTAATTAGAAAAATTACATTTTTTGCACTCTTATCATTAAAATTAGCCCCCTTGCTCTCCTGAGTTCGGTTCATGGATAAGGGCTCGCCTGAGTACTGAACCTGGAAAGAGGTTCTTGGGATTTACATATTTTAATTAGAAAACTTTGTTAAAAAATATTTAAAATCAACAAGGCCTTCATCCTTGTATGCTCTACTTCCATTACAGTTTCGTTTGATCAGTTAGTTGTATCAGAAAATGATTTAGGTGACTAGTAATTAGTTTCACTTTAAATCAATCTCCCAAACAACGAAAATACAGCGTTGCGTTTTGCTTCATGTGGGGAAGCTGTATAGAGGAAGTGGGAACTACTGAAAAGCGACCACGGGGCCTCGTTAGGCTACATCCTTGTTGGTTTAGTGTTGAACATCCCCTCTTGACTCCATTCATCCCACATTTCCTCGTGTGCTACCACACTTTGTGAGTCTGGACATATTCCTTGTACCTTTGTGGTATATCGAGAATCCCTCTCCTTGCTAATCCAGATAATTACCACATTAATAAAACCGACCAAGAATTTACCCACTCCTTTAACTACTCATCTAATAATCTAAAATTTACCAACCGAGACATTAGAATACTTTTCTAGCAACCCACATTTGCAAAGCACTCTTTTCATTTTGGCATTGATCTATTCTGTTATTTTGTGCATAAGTTAATTCAACAATGTGTCTTGAATATTGTGTATCTATTTGAACTAAGGGTTGCTAAAGTAAATCTTACTTGCAGTAATTGGTAATTTCTAATTTCATTCATTTTAAAAACTTCTAGAAAAATTGTGTTTCCTGCTTTCATAGTTAGAAACAACCTTAGACTTTTCTTTATTAGGGTCCACCCCCCTTGGCTTCGCTAGGAGTTGTCCTAGACAGAGGAGCTGAGTATTAGGTGACAACAATTGGCTTGAGCTTGCCCCCAAGGTCACACCCAGTGGCTTGAAGATTTCCGCGACGTTACCTGAGGTACAAATTAGGCGGCAACACCGTATAGTCGCATGTGTGAGGCCTGTTGCCCACCTATTTCAACTAGGTGGCAACTTCATGTACATTGAAGATGTACATTATGTGCAGTTTGTACCATGGAAAAATTCTGGGGATTTTTCATTCAGCAGAGCAATTATGTCCCTTTTGTACGCGGAATGTCCGCTCCCCTGCGTGGGATAATTAATGTAACTTTATATGTCATCATGGGTCATTCCTCTAAGGATGTCACCATGGACTTTATTATCAGGGAAGTCCTCTTCACCGAGTGTTATTTTTCCCCGTCCAGTTAATTTTGTTAATTAACAATTTTAATTGGTTGGGTTTTTCACTCACAAATCCTCCAAAGTGGTGAATTGGCGTTCTGATAATCAATCCCATGAGGTGGCTAAGGTTTCAAGTTGTTGTCCATGACCATGCTAGCCATATCTTGTAGTCTTGCGGAATTTCGTTAGGATTTTAATTTCTATTTTGATTTTTTCTTAATTAATTAACTTTACCATTTGGTGGATAATTAATTAAGTTTCGATGTAATAATGTAATTTCTTGAACCTTGGCATTTTGTAATAGGGGCTATGAATGCAAATGAAAAAGCTATGACACCCCCTAAGCCATTGGTTCAAGTCTCATGTCATTCTAACAAGGGGTTAAGAAGTTAGAGCAATTTTAGTTAAGACAAGGTTTTCTTTTCCCAGGAAATTAATTTAATTTCCTAGGGTGAAAAATTAAATTATTTGATTTTGAAGGAAAAAATCAAATAAGACCATGGTAATTAAGTTTGGGAGGTGGTTAATCATAGTTAATTTTTATTTAAATAAACCCCCCCATGGTCAAAATAAATGTCTGAAGATCTCCTAAGTAGGGCGTCCCTCTTGTCTTAATAAAAGATAAAATTAAAAAATTAAAGATCAAAAATTAAAAAAATTAAAAATAGAATTAAAAGATTAAAAAATAAAAAGATAAAAATAAAAGATAAAAGATAAAAAAAAAGATTTAAAAAAAAAGATAAAAAATAAAAGAATAAAAAGATAGAAATTTTAAAAATAAAAGATAAAAAATAAAAGATTAAATAAAATATAAAATGTAAAAGATAAAAAATAAAAACAATAAAAAATTAAAATAATAAAATTAAAATTTGAGTCAAAAGGGGGCCCCACTTGAGTCATGGAAACCCTAGATCTAAGGGTTAAGCTTTATTGTGACATGGATCTATCTTTTTTACCATTGATTTGAAAAGGCACCCTTGCTTATGATTGGTGGATGGCTTGCAAAGTCAACAAACCTAGATCTAAGGGTGGAGGAGAGTTAGAGTTTAGATCTATGTTTTGGACCCTTGATTTGGGAGTGGGTTTGAGATCTTTTTAACTATAAAAAAGAGGCCCCTCCTCTCATTTTATCATCATTCTTTGGAGCAGGGTTATGCTGCCAAAATACTCTTTTCTCCCTCTCTTCTCTATTATTCTCTCTCAAAGCCCTAAGAGGCTCTTTTGTATCAAGCTTTGCCCTAGTTGGGCCATAATCAAGGAAATTCTTTGGAGGAACATTGTGCTATTGTTCTACATTTTTCATGGTCCATTGTTGAGGTAACTTGTATCTTGTATTTGGTTTTTGCATATTTGTATTAGTCTAGTTAGCTCTCCAGAGATTAGAGAGTAGAAGTATTTTTACCCTCTTTTGTGAATTGTTTAGCAAACTTCTTCAAAGTATTTTGTAGAGATTGTTAGATATTCATCACTAGGCTTACATTTTCTTGCAGATCTAATATTTGTTTACAGGTTTTCTAAGCCAAGGACATCTCTCCAAGGGTTTCATCTTCAAATCTGCATTTTCGTCCATCTCTCTTTCTCTCTCCTAAAACTAGGTTTTATTCATTGTATAGTGAATAAAACCCTTGTTTTAGTCTTTCTTTCATTATAGATTAGTATAGAATTATAAATCTACTGTTCATATATCATTTAGAGCCCAAAAAATTCTTTTTTTGGCCACTATAACTTCATTTTTTCCAAAATTTCAAGTTCAGATTTTTCAATAATTTTTCTGGGTTTTATACTAATCTGTGCTAACTTTCTGTTTTAGTGTTTCTGCAGTAAATTCCAGCAAGTAAAGTTGCTGGTTTGTTGCAGGTTTATGCACAGAAGAGGGGGTTATGCTGCCCAAAATTGCTTAGAAAAGCCCTAGAAAAGTTTTGGTCCAAAAGAGGCCAAAAAACCTCAATTTTTCCTCTCTTTTCTACAAGATTGTAAACCCCAAAAGAGAAGTTCTCTTTGGGGTATTCTCTAAAGCTTTGAAAGCTGTTGTAAATCTGTATATGAGTAGTGTAGAGATAGCCTAGAACACTAGTTGCTTAGATTTATTTTTTATGCAAGTTTTATTTCTGTTTACCCACCTTCCCTTAAGGGATTGAAGTGAGGTTAGGTTAATCATTTTATTTCTGTTTACCCACCATCTCTGTTACAGACATTGTTGTGTGGTTAGGATATTGTTTTAGCTAATTGCATTTTCCTTTCAAGTTTCTGTTCAAAGTAATTAAATCTAATTTTTATTTCTGTCAAAGGAGTAACCATACAACCCACTGATCCGGTGTATCCTCTGTCCCAACTTGTCATCTCCCTTTAGGGACTTCAAGTTGGGTATGAAAAGCAGGAGAGGTGGGGGCTTAGATTAATTAGAACAACTTCTTTTTCTGCTACAAATTTTCACACTTTGCTTTTTCAATCCAAGGTCAAGTACCAGCATTTCCCATAAGGGATACCGCTTGGTTGATCTTGTTGATAGTATAAAATTAACCTTGCATGCTAATCACCAAGATTAAAATTTACCCCTAAAATTAACCAACAACGAATTTAGCCCCTGTTCCTCTACTCGGTTATCACCCTTCGGGGTACTCACGAGATATGACAGGGGGTAGAGGAGTTTTAGTAATAGGCATCCATCTTGCTATTTTTCCGGTTGATTAAAAACGGTGACCTCGGAAGCTAGTTGGAGTAGAAGACCGTGGGGGGTCTCTAGGCGTTCTACGTCCTCCTTGTTGAGCACCGGGGCATTGGGGTTTGACCTGGGAGCTACAGGTGGACTTGTTTCCACTGTTTTGAGCGCACCAGCATTCCCTCTTTGACTTGAGAAATACTAGATTGGGGTAGTCACCCCATCGGATCTAAAACTTAATCAAAGACTTCAACTTTAATAAAATTTATTAAAACGAACCAAGAGACATTGCAAAACGGTTTACCCACATTTTAGTTTCTGTAATTGCTTCAAAGTCCTTGCTTTTCAAGGTTTTCATTTTATAAGTACATCTTGCAAGCATCTCATTTTCATTTCAGTACCTTGCACTTTCAAGTATAATATCTTTAAAGTACTGTGGCATGGTTGAGTAAAACATTGTTTAATCTTGTAACTTGAAAGCAATCTGTTGTTTGATCTTTGACATAATAACTTGTTCATTCGGTGTATATCTTGTTTCTTTTAAGGTATCATTGTATATTTGTTTAACCATTCTTTAGCATTTGTTCATATTGTTGATATTGTAGATCTTGCTTAGCTTAGGCAACTGTGGATAATCATTCTTAATTCTTTTGTAAGTTTGTAACTTGTAATCTTTTGACTCCATTTAATCTAGGCACTGATTTTGTAATTTTGTAACTTTAATAAAATAAAATCCCTTTAACTAAATTGTTAATAAACCTTCATGTAGGGACTACCCCCCTTGGCTCTGTTGGGATTTGGCCTAAACGGAGGAGTTGGTAGACTGTGGTGACAGTGGTCCCCAGCTCTAACTTGCCCCCAAGGACGCACAAAGCAGGTTGGAGACTTCCCCGTGTCATAAAGTGTGTATTAGGCGGCAACAAGGCCATACACCACGTTTTTCAAGGAAATTTTTGCAGTAGTTTGTCCATGGTATATTGGCTTGAATTTCAAGAAGGGAGATAAGTACTATTGTTATTAATTTGTACTTTTCCTAAATAAATAAAATTCTCTCTCATACAGGTTTTTGCCTTCGGGGTTTTTCATGGACCATTTTGGTCAGAATTCTGAGTCTTAAGTTTTGATGTGTGTTGACTGAAATATTTTTTCTAAGTAAGAAAAGTAGGGTTGTCATAAAATTTCCGAGTTGAAAAAGTTGAAAATATCTCGTGTTTAAAGTTTACAGTCAAAATTTTATTTTTTATATGAACATGCATGATGGGGTTTGGGCACTAAACCATATGCAGTGAACTTAAATTGAAACCTTGTTGGGGTTACAAAACTTTCACCCAAGCGACTTTAGTCACTTTACAAAATTTTGTCATTCTAATTAATGGTCAATTTTCTTGATTTTCCCAAATGACTTAAGAAAACATGACCAAAACCCTATCAAAACTCAACAACTTGACTCGAAACTTGGTGCAAGGGTTTATGGGGTCTTATGCCATTGATTCCATGTGAATTCTTGCCACTTGTCAAATGAGAGAGAGAGATGCCCATGGAGAGGGGGTGCATTTCCTAGAGAGGACAACATCAATCTTAGGAAACACTTGCACGGGGGGGGGGCTTTTTGCATCTAATGTGACCTTAGGAACATAATATAACATTTGGAAACTTAATTCCCAACCCCCCCCGCCCCCCCAAGTGAGTTTAGTCACTTTACAAAATTTTATAAAGTTGTCATGTGTTTCAAATCCCAGTGGTTGTTCTATGTACACTTCCTCTTTGACTACACCATTCAAGATTGTTGTCTTGACATCCATCTGGTTTATCTTCTATCTCATAACTGCAACCAATGTAAGTATGTATCTAATGGAAGTCTACCTCGCTACTGGTGTAAATGTCTCCTCGTAGTTTATGCCTTCTTTCTGTAAGAAGCCTCGTGCCACGAATATTGCCTTGTATTTGTCGATGCTGTCATCTACAACATGCTTGATCTTGTAGATCCACTTCGAAGTCACGCCAGACTTCCTTTCCGGTCTGGGAACTATCTCCCAAACAACATTCTTCATGATCGACTAATACTCCTCGATCATGGCATCCTTGCGTTCTTTCTTTTCTGCAGCCTCTTCATAGGTGGAAGGTTCCTTGTTAATGATGTCAAACAACAGGGCCACATAGTTGTTGTAAGGATTTGGTCTTTTCCTTTCTCTATGCATCCTTTCTGGAGCGCCATACCTTTCTGCTTCTTGTATGAGCTCCCGTGCCCATGTTGGGTTCCTCTTGTGGGAGTCCTTCTCATGAAGTGTCTCTACGGGCTCTTGTGGTTCTGCCATGTCATGATCTTCATGATCTTCTGGAATTGCTTCTACAATTTTTGTACCCCGAACTTTCGTTCCTTCAGGATCCTCGACCTCTTCAATAGGTAGCCTCCTGGATCTAGAGTATGCTGAGCCTTCATCAAAGGTTACATCTCTACTGATGTCGATCTTCCTGAATTCTGGGAAGTATATTCGGTAGGCCTTGGATGTATCACTGTATCCTATGAATATACCCTTCCTCCAAGAAGGATCGAGTTGGTCTTCTTCTCCTTTGGGATATGTTATGTACATTGGGCAGCCAAATATTCTGAGATGGTTGGCTTCTGGTTTCTCTTCTGAAAAAGCCTCTTTAGGAGTCTTGTTGTCAAGTACTCGATGAGGAATACGATTTTGTACATACACAAGTTGTCCTTGCTGCTTCTGCCCAAAGGTGCATTGGAAGATTTTGGTCACGTAGCATTGCTTTCGCTGCTTCCATTATGGTTTGGTTCTTTTGCTTCGCAACGCCATCCCGCCGAGGATTGTATGGAGTGCTTAACTCCCTCTTAATCCCAAACTCTTTGCAGAGTTCCTTGAATTCTTCCGAGGTGAACTCTCCGCCATTATCTGACCGCGGAGTCTTGATCTTCCTTTTGGTGTGGTTCTCGACCAAGGCTTTGTATTCCTTGAACTTACTAAATACTCGAAGTCGAGTAATTTTGAGTAATCTGATACCATGTTAGTTTTTCTAATCAATTAGCTTGATTAGGATCTTTATCTGAAAGAATAACAAGTACAACAAGATACACAATATAGAGCAGATACATAAGACACAAAGATTTTCACCGGGGAGACCATTAAGAAGAAAACCCTGCAAACTTACTCAGAATCCGTCACAAAGACTGTATCACAAGATGATCAAACCGAATAAGAAGAAGTCTTCTACAACTATCTATCTCTCCTCCTTGTCTCTCTCTCTCTCTCCTCGTGCGAATTTGAGTGAGTGAGTGAGTGTGTGTATAAATGGGGGAGAAGGCCTCCCTACTTATACCTTTTAAGTGACTGACCTAATACATGACTGGGGTCGACCTCTTACCTTAACATGGCCGACTTCTCCTAGAGAGATTCCAAAAATACATTACATGATGTTACACTAGGGACTATTACTTCGATTTACAACGAAGGTTGTACTTCAAGGTCCATACACAATAATGACATCCTGAAAGGAGGCAAACACATCTTTGATGGGTGTACAACAACATACAATGATAATATACATTAGAATATCTTCCGAAGTTACGAATACATCAACATTGGATGGCCTAGATCTTCGATTTTTCGGCAGCACTTCCTCTTGTCTTGGTGAGAAAAGTGTAAAACTAGCCACCTGAAATGCACCAAATGTACCAAATAAAATGTTAAAATCATAATAAAGTACTTAAACAATCTAGATCTACTAAAAATGAAGCTTTAAGACTTAGATCTAGCAACATACTTAGATAAACAAGCATGTTAAATATTATTTTAGAAAGCAAACTAGTCTACTTAAGAATGTATAAAAGTAACCGTAACCAAAGAAAGTTTGAAGAAAAATGAAGGACAGAGAGAGAAAGAATGTTAGAAGCTTGGGAATGTGGGGTCGTGAAGTATGCTTTGGTAGAACACCGAGGGACTATGTCATTAAAAATATCTCGAAGATGAGGAGGATGCAACCGAGCTCAACACCTTCTCCAAGATGACAACTTGCATAGCTACACAAAACCTTGCACAAGTGAGATTATATCTAGTATATTTTATTACAAGAAATTTCGGAGAGCCTCAATATAACCGACTACATTTAGCTACTCTTACATTTCTAATATCAAAACATAAGTAAACAAGTTGAAGCTACATATGTTTACTCTATGGGTTAGAATATAACCTTCTAAGATAGATAGATCTACAAGCCTATGACAAAGAAAAAATAACCAGCATGATATTATATCATAACATTTCACAATTAACATTCACACATGAAAAACATTACACCATAGATCTGTGTCGAAAGCCTTCTTATTCCAAATGATATTAGAATTACAATTACAAAACTTTGCATCCTTTTGGTCCTCTCTGACTATGAGAAAATGAAGAAAGGATGCCCTATTAAATAGCCAAATGAGAGAGGGGGGGATTGGGGGGGGGTTGCATCCATCACTTTGACTTGAAGTCGAGTAATCTTGAGTTACATGAGATGAATTAGGGAGTTGTTTGTTGTGATTGGTATGAGGAAGCACCACATCTCCATAAGGAGATGCGCCCTCACCAAACTCCCAACCAAACCCACTTAAGAGTTTCCACATCATACAAGACGCCAACCACATGGAGGGGCGCATTCCAATTGAAGATGATATGACGTGAGCTTTAGTTAAAGGATTTGATTGGAGTGATGTGTTGGTTGTGAGGTGGAGTGTGTTGCCACCTTTCACACACCTGGGGGGATGTGGCAGAAATCTTGAAGCCACTTGGTGTGTCCTTGGGGGAAAGTCTCAAGTCAAGGCTATCACCTTGTTCTTGACTCCTCTGTTTAGCCCAACTCCTAATCGAAGCCAAGGGGGGTAGACCCTATTTATTTCTAAGGTTGTTAAGGTGTAACGTGATGATGATTGAGTTACTTAGGAGTTTGATGAAAGCAAACACTTGAACAAGATATTGCAACAGAATATGTTTAAAACACAACAACATATAGATCAACACATGATATATAAAGCTCACAGAAGCAGATGATTGTATAATGTAAATAACAATGCCAAAAATAGAGTCCAAAGATAAGAGAGTGTTGCTGAGAAAAATATGTTGCAAGTGCTCTTGGTCAGTTTTAGATTAGTATTGCAGATGAGTGGATTAAATTAAGGGGGAAGGAAACCCCAAATATGCGCAAATGTACGAGGAGTATGTCCAAAACCCTTATCTGATGCGGCGCCCCACAAGGAATAATTGGGCTTGTTGGAGTCTTTGAGACGTGTTCAACACTACACCAACAAGGGTGTAGCCTAACGGTGTCTCGAGGTCACTACCCAGTTTTTCCAGCTTCCTTTGGGGATTTTGCCACTGCAACGGATCAAATCGAGGCGTTGGATTTTCGCATGGGGAGGTTAATTGAAATGTGAAAACTAATTAAGCTAGTCACCCACGTTGCGTTTGATGCAGCTAACTATTTAGTCGAACTACAGCGGTGCAAATCATACACAACAGAGCCTTGGTAAAGTTTTAAGGATTTTATGTGCAATGTGTTTGCTTGTTTTTTAAATCCCCAAGAATCTCTTTCAAGCTAAAATCCCTAATCGAGAGAGCAAGGGGTGTACATTACTAAAAAATAAAAATAAAAGCAGTACAAACACAAGGCTTTTCTAATTAATCCTACAACACATCTATTTCCCCTTTCAGGTAAGTCAGGAAGTCGTGGGGTTAGTATTTGTATTACTTTGTAATAAAATTGAAATTGGAAATGACAAAGTATATAGACTTGTAAAGAAAAACTACACTAACCAGAGCAAAACCATGAAAAAGGTGCACCGACGCAAATCCCCCTCCTAGGGGGGATGGGGAGTGGGCTTTGGAGGAGTCTACTCAAATATCATATATCAACAAATGAAGATTGAGAGAGCCTAAGTACAACCTAGTAAAATCTGCTACTCCTAGATCTGTATAAGCAGAGAATAGTAAATGAAATCAAACTAGAATCATTTACCCTATATGTTAACAACAATCTTAAGGCCAGATAGATTGCCACATGAAGCAAAGAAAAAAGTAGCAGTATAGTTACCTCATATGCCAGTGACGATATTTATCCACACACTAATGCAACACACCATGGACCTCCAAAGTCTTTCTATTAATCAAAAAAATAATTACAGTACAAAGCTTCATAGCTTGGGCAAAGCCTCTAGTCCTTTGACCATGAGAAAATGATGATAAGATACTTGCTTAAATATGTTAGGATTATATAATCCTCCCTTGTCCATATATAGTCTATTAGATCATCTTGCCAAACTTTGGACTCATTTGCTAGAGTTTGGTGCCACTGGTGCGATTTGTGCCACCAGGTGCCATTAGTGCCACCAATGTGCCGTTTGGTGCCACCGGTGCCAATCCCTACACTTTAGGAGCCACTCCGAGTGCCACCATCAACCTCCACCAGTTGGTTGTAGTTGTTAGGTAGTTATGCTAAGTTAAGCTCCAGTTACATTTAGTTAGATGTCTTTCAATTGAGTTACGCCAGTCTAGCATGGATGCATGGGAGTAGTCGCCATTTCTCACCCTCCTCATCAGTTTAACTGATTGATAGACTTAATTAGACATGTGGAGTTAGACTAGTGAGCTCCGATAGTGATTTAGACACTTCTAGTTAGCCAGTCAGTTAGGATTGAGTTGATAGATTCGAATCTTATCCACATGATTCAAATTCTCCTTATTGTAACACTGTTGTATACTGCTGGAATTAATGAAGATTAATTTTGTAATTTACTGATAAATTCTTATCAGTTTTCTCTGAAATTTGTCTTGTTTAGTGTACATTATTCATTCCATTCCACTGCACAATTATACCTTTCAATTGCACTCATTGCCTGTAGATCAATGGTTCAATAATTCAAACATGGTCTCAGAGCCTTGTTCATGCTAGCAACAAGTCTGTCCAACCTCCATTGTACACCAGAAGCAACTAGTTTCCACATAATTCTTGCAATTTGTGCCTTGCTAACTCTAGATTCGTCCAAAGAAGTCTCTGCAGGTGTGATGGACCTTGAGAAAGTGTACATGTCGAGGTGGAAGGCTTGAAACTGACATGATTGCAAATTGATTGTGGTTTTTCAGTGTTGCTTGCAGGAACCTATGTAGCTTGTTGAGAAATTGTCTGTTCAACAGGAAGATTGATAGATTCTACAGCTCTTGTACCTCAGATCCTTACACCCTTCAACTATGTTGATTGGAGGGCAGATATATAGGTCTCCTTGCGCAAGCTTGGCCTATTTAGGATGACAGTGGACAGAGAGACAGAGACCCATCACCCTATTGAGAAAAGTAAGTTCTTGAATCGGTTGGATGAAGCCTTTGGCTTCCTCTGCACTCACATCTCCTGGGATCTTCTCTTTCATCTTGAGGGATTGAAGACTCCGAAGGAAGCTTGGGAGAAGCTTGAATTCTTGTTTGGCAAACATGATGAGCTTCGAGGGCACATATTGGAGAATGAGCTCATTGCATTGCAGCCCAACAATTTCGAAACTATCCAACAATTTTTCACAAAATTCAAGTCTCTAGCACTACAATGTAAACAATGCGGAATAGAGAAGAAAGATGAGCAACTTGTGTTGTCTGTGCTTAGCAAACTTGGTTCTGAGTACTCCGTCTTTGTCTCTACCTTCCATTCTGGAAGAGCTTCCATCCCCAATTGCAAGATGCCTTCTCTCGACATGTTTGCTGAGTCCTTAATATAGGAGCAGGATTAGTTGGTTCAAATGAGAGTGTTGCAAACTTCCAAGAATCAAGCTCTTCTGATGCCAGACTCTACCAATGCGCAAGCCAAAGGGAAGCACAAGGGGAAGGAGCCCAAAGCCTCTGATTCGAAGCCAAAAGAGAATCAGGAATATTTCGAAGGAGCCTCGGGCTCCAATAAAAAGAAGAGATTCGAAAAGACTAGATGTCCATATTGTATGAGAGGCTTTCATCTTGAAAGGCAGTGCATGAAGAAGCAAATTGACCACCTGGCCACTCTCCTTGAAAAAACCATATTGCTCTTCCACAAAGAGTAAAGAAGTTTGATGCTGGAAAACAGACAGGAGATCATGAGAGGTGCCATGCCTTGAAGGTAGGCCTCACTCAGTCAAAATCTTACTTGATAGATTCTGGAGCATCCAACCACATGGTTGCCTCTAGGGAATCCTTCACCACTCTCAATCTCACAGGAGGGCCTACTATTCATATGGGTGATGATTGTCATATTCCAACAGTAGGAAGAGGTTCTATTAAAATCCAACATAGAGAGTTTAGAAATGTACCCTATGTGCCCTCTCTTGTAGCAAATTTGTTATCTGTATACCAGATGACTCACTTTGGCTAACCAAAGCAAGTGGTATTTGGCCCTTACTCAGTAGAGATCACAAATATCTCAACTAAGAAGATTATAGCGAAAGGTATTGCAGACCATGCCTCCAAGGCATATGCATTCTCACATTTCATGCCATACTCAGATCCAATAGAACCACAACTTCCATTCGAAGAAAATAAGGGTATTAAAACTCCTTTACTTCCTATTGCAGATACAAATTTATTGTCTAACATTTTAGATTCATATTCAGAAGAAGAGGAAGATCAGTATGTTTTTTATATTGAGTTTACACCTCAAGGAGATCTAGATCTAAATCCAACATCCACTTCATCTCAACAACATAAATGGGCTCAGCAGCTCATTAAAGCAGTTGGGGATGTTGCTGGGGATCCAGATGATAAGAGAAGAACGAGGTCCCAGTATCAGAAAGAGTATGTTGCACTGTCCCACACAGATCCACTTCTCCATGAGAGGTGCTTCATGATGTTGGGGTCAGATCCTCAAACATTCAAGGAAGCTTTCCATGATCCAAGATAGCAGGAAGCTATGGATGAGGAATTTGATTCGCTATTTGTCTCCTTACCTCTAGGGAGGAAACTAGTTCAGTGCAAATGGGTCTACAAGACCAAGATAGCTTCTGTTGGAACCACAATCAAGTACAAGGCTCGGTTGGTTGCCAAAGGGTACTCACAGGTTCAAGGATTGGACTATAATCAGACATTCGCTCCAGTAGCAAGAATGGACTCCATCAGACTTGTTTTAGCAGTTGCAGCTTCAAAGAGATGGGAGGTACATCACATGGATGTGAAAAGTGCCTTCCTCCATGGTGACTTGAAGGAAGAGATTTACTTGAAAAAACCTAAGGGGTACATTGAGGATCCTTCCTTAGTTTGCAAACTGAGGAAATCACTCTATGGGATCCAATAAGCCCCCAGGGCATGGTATTCCAAAATGGATGCCTTCCTCATATCACAGAGATTTTAAAGATGTAAATAAGATTGCAATGTTTACATGCAGAAGAAACAGGGATCCTTGCTATTGATTGTGATGTATGTGGATGACTTGCTCATTACTAGCAACTCTACTGTTGGATTGAGAAGCATCAAGTCAACTCTGAACAAAGCAATCAGTATGACTGATCTTGGATTGTTAAGACAGTTCATTAGTCTCGAAGTAAGTTAAAAGACTTCAGGAATCATGATCTCACAGTCCAGATACTCATTAGACATGATCAAAAGATTCCACATGGAAGACTGCAAGGCAACCCTTTTTTCATTCCTCTCTGGCATCAGGCTATAGGAAGGTGTCTCTACACCATTGGTAGACAACACTCTTTTCAGACAGCTCATTGGGAGCCTTCTATATCTCACACATTCGAGACCAGACATATCCTATGCTGTGAGTGCTGCTGCCATGTACATGCAGGAGCCACATGAGCTGCATTGGAAGGCAACACATCGTATCTTGCATTATGTGCAGGGTACTAGAGATTATGGAATCCATTATGTAGCTGGTGCACAACTTGTTCTCATAGGCTTCACAGATTCAGACTGGGTTGGAGATGGGAATGATATAAAATCCACTTCAGGATTTGTGTTTATGTTTGGATCTGGGCCAATTTGTTGGTCCAGTAAGAAGCAAGTAGCACTTACACTCTCTTCAGCAGAAGCAGAGTATAGGGGGGCTGTAAATGCTGCTATTCAGGCAGTTTGGCTACATGGCATCCTGACAGAGTTTGAGATTCGCACATCACCTTCAGTAGACATCTATTGTGACAACCATAGTACCATAAAGATATCCAGTGACCCAGTTCAGAAGCAGAGGATGAAGTACATTGAGGTTCACATGCATTATATTCGGGAACTAGTGCATGACAAAACTATCACACTTCATTACTGTCCTACAGAAGATAAGATTGCAGACACATTCACCAAGTCCTTCACGGAAAAGAGATTTGTCTTTCTCAGATCTCTTTTAGGTGTAAAGGCTTGATTCATAGTTCTTGTTCTTGCTTATTTTTTTGAGGGGGGTGTTTCCCATGAGGTTTTCCCCATTTTCCTTAGTTTATTAAGCATTTTAATTCTTTTAGATTGTAATGGGTGACTTTTGTCCTAGTTTCCAGGGCCCAAAGTTGTCCAAGTTAGGATTAAGGGGGGGGTGTCAGGATTATATAATCCTCCCTTGTCCATATATAGTCTATTAGATCATCTTGCCTAACTTAGGAGTCATTTGCTAGAGTTTGGGGCCACCTTGATATTGGTGCCATTGGTGCCACTGGTGCTATTGGTGCCACCAGTGTGCCATTTGGTGCCATTGGTGCCAATCCCTACACTTTAGGAACCACTCTGAGTGCCACCATCAACCTCCATCAGTTGGTTGTAGTTGGTAGGTAGTTATGCTAAGTTAAACTCCAGTTACATTCAATTAGATGTCTTTCAATTGAGTTAGCGCCAGTCTTGCATGGTTGCATGGGAGTAGGCGCCATTTCTCACCTACCTCATCAGTTTAACTAGTTTAACTGATTTATACACTAAATTAGACATGTGAAGTTATACTTGTGAGCTCTGATAGTGATTTAGGCACTTCTAGTTAACCAGTTAGTCAGGATTGAGTTGGTAGATTCGAATCTTATCCACATGATTCGAATTCTCCTTATTGTAACACTGTTGTATATTGTTGGAGTTAATGAAGATTAATGTTGTAATTTACTGATAAATTCTCATCAGTTTTCTCTGAAATTTGTCTTGTTTAGTGTACATTGTTCATTCCATTCCACTGCACAATTATACCTTTCAATTGCACTCATTTCCTATAGATCAATGGTTCAATAATTCAAACAAAATAGCCAAATGAGAGAGGGGTGGATGGATCACCAACTGAAGTTTGAAGTTGAATTAGCTTGAGTCGATGAGAGTGATTGAAGGAATGATTGAGTTGATCTCAAGGTGAGAACGCCATCTCTCCAAGAGAGGTGCGCCCCTCACCAAACTTCCAACCACTCATGCTTGGGATGCAACCTTTGCCATGTGCCTACCTCTTCAACAAAAGCCTGCCACCCACTCCAACGAGACCCAATCCTCTTGCAATATTCTCCAATCAAGAATTAAATAAGTCGCAAACCTCCATGGGAGCAAACGTGGCGGTCTTGAGTTGACTTGACAAATACCACTCACTTCCATAAAGTTGGCGTCATCCTTTACTTGAATCATTCATTACCTTAAACTTTTAGCCAAGGTTTCAAAGTCTTTCATGTGGAAGAGGATATTATCGAGGGGTCCACTTTGTGACATCACCCTCACAGTGTGTTGGTGCTTTCTCTTATGTAGATGATGTCATCCCTTAATATATAACTCAAAACATTACAAAATACCCAAAGGTTTTTAAAAACCTTCATGTTTTGAATAAGTCGCTAATCATATGGGATCCCTTTGCCATGTCATTCCACCCATTAAACAAATCAATTTTTTCTTTTTTAAACTTATCCTTTAGTGCCAATTTGTTTCAATTTAGCATGAAAATGCCAAAATGACGCTTCGTTAGCTGAATAATGCTCCATGGGTGTTCCGACCGCCTAAAATGAATGAAACGTGGCCTCTAGAGTAAAGAGGACGCTCTGAGTGTGAAAACGAGCACCACCATGCCAAAAACAGACTCCGAACCCGACTTTTATTACACTTAGAATTTTTTTAATTAAACCATTAAAAAATGGTCTAGTTTTGCGGGAAAAAATATTTTTCTCGAAATCCGATGAAACTCTAGGGGGACCTAGCACATGTCCATACAACTCAATACGAATGCTTAGCATGTTGAAAAACACTGGTACGAAGGCTCTAATAACCTCCTAAGGCCTAACCACCAAGGCGACTACCCCAACTTTGGAGGTGTGAGTGAAAAACTCAGAAATTATTAGTCGTTTGTTCAACAACCAATAATAACTAAGGGAAAAAACACTCTGGGCTAGTCGGCTTGATGCATAAGTCTGGGAAGCCGATCCTTTTATAAAAATGATCATGCTAGCACATTTTTTACAATTTTCCCAAGGGGGTATGAACATGTGTTACAAAAAATTTCGAATAGACTCCCAAAAAAAGATTGGCAGACTTCTGAACTCTGATCATGAACAAGTGTGCTTATTCAGACCTTGTTGTCTCACTTGAAAAAATACACCAAGTACAACTTAGGTGGTAACAGAGTGTAACTCTAAGGGGACGTGCCACCTCTCAAAAGAGAGATGCGCCCCCATCCATGTATTTCACCAACCCATACATCAAATGCCACATCAACTAAGTCGTAAGCTTCATGTAGATGGCACACTTTTTAATTTGAGATGATTCACTACTCTCCAAATTAATTCCAAATCCAATGCTTTACTCTTGAGTTAAGGTCGCCCCTCATATGAGACAAAATTGCCACATCACCAAACATGTTTTATCATGTTCCCTTTGGATTTTGACTTTTGTCTTTTTGTCATTTTGTGTCTTTTTTAGCATTTTTTTGACATTTTGTTTCCTCTTTAAGAAAAAATGCTGTAAGTGATAATTTAATCACTTGGAACATAGGAAAACTAGGTTTTGGGGTAAAGGGTGAGCTCTGAGTGTTAAAACGAGCATCTCCATGGCACAATTGGCCTTCAGACCACACTTTGAAAATTTTATCACAATTTGAAAATTCTCATTTAAACCATTAAAAAATGGCTTAAATTTGTGGGAAAAATTATTTTTTACGAAACTTAAAAATAAACCTAGGGGGACCTAGTACATGTTCATAATGACTGAAACCAATGTCTAAGATGCTTATATACATTGGCACGTGAACTGTAATAACCTCCTAAGGCCTAACAACCAAGACGACCATTCCAACTTTGGAGGAGTGGTGAAAAATTCTAAAATTATACATCACTTATTCAACATTGCATAATTGACAAGGGAAAAAACACTTTGGAATGATCGGATTGATGTCTAAGTCCTAGGAAGCCAAGTCCTTTAAAAAAGTTTGCCATGCTAGCACATTTTATTGCAATATCCCCAAGGGGTATGAACATGCAATTATTAACAAAGGGGCCCAAAAAACGGCCCTGATGAACCATAGGACTTCTGATCACTGATACTGAACAAGGCACTTGTTCACAACTTCGGCAGCTCACTAGAAATCCACTAAGTGCAATTTTAGTGGATAACAAAAAGAAGCCATGCAGAATGAATATGATGCCCTCACAAAATGGGAGTTGGAAGTTGGTGGACCCTCCATTTGGAACCAAGCCAATTGGTTGCAAATGGATCTACATGAATAAGTAGAAATTCAATGGCTCACTTGACAAGCATAAGACGAGGCTTTTGGCAAAAGGTTTTGCATAAAAGGAATGCATTGACTATGAGGAGATTTTCTTCCCCACAACAAAATGGGATACTATCTGTACTCTATCGTCTTTGGTTGCACATAATGGGTGGAAAATTTATCAAATGGATGTGAAGAATGCTTTCTTCAATGGAGACTTGAAAGATAATGCCTTCATGTCTTAGCCAAGATGTTTTGTTGTGAAGGGACAAGAATAGAATGTATGCAAACTCATCAAGTCTTTGTCTGGCCTAAAACACGCACCTTGCACATGGTACGAAAAGCTTATTGAACATCTTCCGAAATTGAATTTTAAACACTTTAATTTTGATGATGCAACATTGTATGTTAAGAAAATTGGAAGATCTGTTGTATATCTTGTAGTGTATGTAGATATTGTGTTGATGACAAGGAACAATGAAAGTTACATTGCATCCATAAAGAAAATGTCTTTGAGATGACAGATTTGGGACATCTTCACTACTACTTGGGAATTGGAGTGACTTAGAATCCAAAGTACATATTCCATGATTGAATTAAGCACATCAACAGAGAGTACCATTTGATTTGATATGCTATAGAGGCTAAGGCTATACATTTGAGACATTGTTCCACAAATGAGCAAATTGTAGACATCTTCACTAAAGTGCTTGGAAGAGAAAAGATTGAAAAGTTCAAAAAGATACTTGGACTCACAAACACCCCTTTGGATTAAGGGTGGGGGGGGGGAATGTTGGAAACCTAATCCGTAGGGTTTATGATTCCATTTGTAAATTAATGTAAATATTTTTAGTTTTAGTTATTAAAAGATGAAGAGTCACGTTCCTTTGGAATAGGAATGCCAAATGTCACTTTTCCATTGTATAAAAAACACCTTCACGATCAATAAAATCAACTCAACATTTGTGGAGTTATACAGGCCAGACAGTTTCAATGGTCTTTAGAGCTGCAATGCATAGTTTGGCATCAAGAATGAATAATATGATCTATTATGGAAAACTAACCTTAACTATTATTCAAGTAGGTAATATGACCTCTTATGGGAAACTTACCTTAATTATTATCCAAGTTTGTTGTAGTGAAGAATAGTGTTGTAATGCAATAAAGCATTAACATGGTTGGAGTTTGTTGTCGCCTAAAACACACTTGACCGTGGAAAAGTCTTCCAACCATTAGGCATGTTCTTGAGGGCAATTATGACTTTAGAACCCAATGGCACCTCGAATCTTAACTCCTTCATCTAGACCCTGTTGTCCGCCGATTGCACACCAGCAGCAGAAATCTAATGAAAGTTGTCTCCTCACTTAGGAAAGTGGGAGAGGTGTGACCTTGGGGGCAAGCACAGAGCCAGGTACTGTCACCTACTCTTAGCTCCTCCGTTTAGGCTAACTCCTAACGAAGCCAAGGGGGGTAGTCCCTAACAAAGAGTTTTCTAAGGCTCTTAAGTTGTTAAAATGTTTTAATTAGTTGTGGATGCGGATGGGTGTTACTTAGGAGTTATTATGATTAGAAGTGTTTATTTATTATGAGTATGATAATCAAAAGAAATCCATGTTGCTAACAAGAGATTAACAGATAAACAATGATTCCAGACTTCAATAGTGCATTTAGAGAAAGAAATTATGATAAACCATAGACAATTGATCAAATAATATAATTATGCAAATTAAAAAAGGACCAGTGCCTTATGGAGTCAATGAAGTTGAAATGCGCAAGAGAATTAAACACAAGTCTAGAAATCAAACTGGTGAATATTAGGTGATGCGAGTGCTCTTGGTAGGTTTTAAGGATTTTATGTGTTCTTGATTAAGGTGTCAACGAAGGTTTGTCAAATGCTGGGAGAATCTTCTAAGTTCACTCCGTTGAAGACTTGTCGGGCCCACCTAGTATCCCAGGCTGGTATCATGAAGATTAACTAGCTAGCTGAGAAGCTTAGACAACAGGATTCCGGCGCCTCTACTAGGAAGTACTTTGGAAAATCCCCTACAATGCCAGTGCGTTGGTTGCGGGGTGTAAAATTTTATTAAGTTTGTTCTTGCGGGGTTAAAGGTCCAGTGCCGTTTTTGGGTATTCCGATCTGAGATCGGTCAGAGCATACTCCGGCAAGGAGAGAATGAAGTTAATTAATTAAGGGGTGTGTGTTGCAAGTTTTATTAAATTAATTAATTAGGACTCCTCGACAGAGAGCGCTCTTGACTCCGTCTTATGACAGTGGTTCAAGAGACTTATCTAATCTAAGATGCCTAATGCAGGGGTATGCAGTTCTATGAATGCTCTTCGATAGAGAGTGCTCTTGACTTGTGTTACTGCAAGTTCAAGAGTTTTACTTAATTTGTTAAACTTAAAAAAGACATAGAACATAAAAAATCTAACTACCCAAGAGTCTCTTTCAGGCTTTTTAGGGCCCTAATTGGGAAAGCAAGGGGGTAAGTATACAGTAAGAACTTATGCAATATTTAATCAAACAGTCAAATCAATACCTTTACTTCATTTTCAAAACATAATGAATTAATCAAAACATGAACTACTTGATTATGATTATGCAACTTATCCTACCCTATTCTACCATTAGCAATTTAAACCAAAAATGAAAAGCATGACAATGAGACGATACAGGCTTCCCCCAAATGGGGGAAGAAGGGTGTGGGAGCCGTAATCCCACTCGTTTTTTTATTAATTTTTACAATTTTGATGGCTTTGCTTTTTTGCCTTTGCCTTGGAAGAATAGGGAGAGAAAGGGATGGAGAGAAGAGGGGAGATTTGTCTTTTTTGTTTTTGCTTGCTTCCTTGCTTGCTTAAGGCCCTTTGGCCTTTTCTTGATTCTTCCTGCAAATAAGAGCTTTAAACAATTCAAACGTTATGTATTACTCAAAAATTTAAAGACAAACTACAAACTAAATTCTCAAAAAAGAAGGTAAAAACCAGCGGTGAAAGAAGATGAAGGAGAGAGGAGAAAAACCAAGAAAAGGGAGAGAGAAAAGGTGAAAAAGAGGGCTGTCCAAAGGCAAAAAAGGGCTGTAAAACAGTAAAAAAGAGGGCAGCGAACATTCAAAAGAGGGCTGTCCACAAGGAGGAAAAAGAGGGCTGTCCAAAGCATGAAAAAATGGGTGAAAACTAGGTAAAACTAGGGCTGTCCAAAGAGAAGAGAGAGGGCTGCAAAGCTGAGTGAAAAGAGGGCAGCGAAGAGGAAGGAGGAAAGGCAAGCCAAACAAGGCAATGAAAGGGAAGCCAAATGATGGAAAGCAGTAAACTAGGGCTTCCTAAGTAACCGGTAACCAAAAGAATTTTAAAGAAGAATTTATGAGATGGAACTTGAAGCAAACAAAGACTCTTAAAGCCTTCTTTTTGGAAACGGCCAAGTTACTGTAGATTCTGCAAAGAAACCAATGTTAAAAGAAAAACTTGTGATCTTGAAGATGAGCTAGATGCAACCGAGCTCACACCCTTCTCCAAGATGGTAGATCCTGTCCATGATCAAAACACTTCAAACGCCTAGTGAGATCAATCAACTAGCATGCTAATAAATATAAAGACTCATCAACATTAATATAACCGAATATGTCTTGCTCATGAAATCTTTTAAATAAACTAGCATAATCAACCCACTTAACAACTGTAAATGGAAGATTTTACATTCTAAACAGTAGACTTCTAAAACTAATTGATTAGATTATGTATGAGCATTTAAAATGAAATAGATGGACAGAAATCACCTCACAAAATTCATTCACCACAAGTACTGAGCTGCATGGACCTCCAAAGTCTTGATTTTATTCCAAAAGATGAGCATAAGCCATTACAAATTTTTACAGAGTAAGTTTACAATTAAAGATCCATCCCCTAATAGAGCTCAAAGAGCCTGTATTTATACAAAGAGAGAAGGCTAAAACCCTAAAACCAAACTAAGAGTAACACCAGAGTAATTGAATGAGCTAGGCATGATGATTTGGAGTTGAACTGAGCTGCAACTGAGTCTTAGAGTAATGAGGGAGGGTGAGGTGGCTCATCCTCTCTCGTAATGATCACCCAACCAATAGATAATCCACACTTCAACCAAAAATGGATTTGACCAAAGACGGCAAATTTCTGACTGATAGTTCAACTGCTACACTCCAATACTTGATCTGAAACTGACCGATATTGATTGGAATCATCATAAATGCTCCGTGCCATGTCATTTAGCCTTTTATTTTGCTGAATTCAGATTAATTTGGAGAGATTTGGATTTTCTCCAAAATAATCATTTTTATTAATTAATCAATATTTTCCCCAAAACTGACATTTTTGAGAAAATATGAGTTATGTGGCTGAATGATGATCTGAAACTTGGATCTGGCTGGCTGGCTGGCTGATCAAGAATGATTTTTGGCTTAAGGTTAGAGCCTTCAAACACTGAATTCGGGTTCCAGATGACTAACTTATTACAAATTGAATTTTTCCATTTAAATTATGGAAAAATTTAATTAAAACTTAGGAAAAATTAAAAAATAAAAAATTTGATGCTTTCCAGTAAAAAATTTTCAGAATTTTTTCTGAGGGTCCTAGTGACTTAGGACATGACCATAGTCTATTCTAACAATGTCTAGTAGGTTTATATATACTCAGTTGGGCTCTAATAACCCCCCGAGGCCCAGAATTCAAAATCAGGCATTCTAGCTTTGGAGGAAGTGGGAGAAAACCTCGTCAATTATACTCGACTATAGGCAAAGCATAATTATCAAGGGCAAAAAACTCCCTGGAATACCTTAGTTGAAATTCTACGTCTTAGGAGACCGAACCACTCAAAACACTCTACTAGTACATTTTATTACAAACCCCATGGGGCCATGGTCAAAATTATTCAAATAAAAAACTGGCTAGACACAAAGGCGGATCATCTGATACATTGGAATCAAACATTTTTCATGTTTGTCAACTGGCGGCTCCTCAGGTAATCCAACTATGGTACAAATAAGTGGATAACAGACCCAACTCCTAAAAGGGTCAAGGGGGGTACTCCCTATTTACTATGTTTCAATGGTTGTGTTTTAGGAGTTAAAAGATGATTAGATTATCTTAAGCTTTATGGCAATATATCATGCAAAAATGCAATAATTTCAAATGATAGGCAAACTCTGCTTTGAAATTTTAACTAAATAAATATGTAAGAAAGAATACTGATTAGTTGCTTGCTAAACTAGTGCATATTTCACTAGGGCTATGGAGTCACAAATAAACTAAATTAAACTTAACAAAATTACTAGATACATAAATCGATTTGAACTATTCACAATCTACAATAACCAACCATCAACTTTAATTAATGACAATACACTAAGCAAATAAACCAATGGTGAGTGAAACTTGCTTGCAACTATGCTGAATCAACCAAAGAACTTGTAAAAAATGCTTTGAATAAAGAAATTGCAATGGAGTGCTATTAAAATAAATGATGCAATGTTTTGCGATTGGCCATGTATGTTTTAATTAATTTTAGGTCTCACTTGTGCTTAGGGGGATTAGTGTGTTGTACAAGAAAATGCAAACTAACTAAGGTGTTTACCTCCAACCCTTATCCCTCAATCAAGAGAAACTATTGGTTGCTCAATAAAAGAGCACAAGGCTCTCTCCTAGCTCCACAAACCAGTCCCAAGGAAAAGTAGGGTGCTCAACAGGAGGACACAAAGTGCCACGAGCCCCCCAACGACCTCTACCCCTCTAGCTCGACAAACTAATCCCCTTTTCTCAATCTTGCAGTAATAAATTGTAATGCCTATTATTCTAGCCGACTTGAATCTTCTCCCTTTCTTGTCACCCAGGTTCGGACCAACCGGTAAGGGGAGTGAATACGGGGCAAATTTTGGGGCAAGGTTGATTTTGCTTTAAAAAAACAAAGATCTAACAATTTTGAATTATTAACAATGAAAACCAACACGATATTGCAAGGGTGGCACTACCCCACCCTTGCAAGGTGTGGACAATTGAAAATAACAAAAAAATGATTCTTAGCCTACACGATTTTGCAAGGATGTCATAGCCAAATCACATGCAAGGCGTGGGAAAAATGATATTTGAATAAAATAGAATGCTAGCCGACACGATTTTGCAAGGATGGCAGAGCCAAATCACTTGCAAGGTATGGGAACAATAAAACAAGAAAATAAAAACAAAATAACATTCTAACTAAGCTCAACCCAAGCCAATCAACAATTGCTTATGCAAAGGTGGGCAAGCCCAACTTCTTTTGCATGCAAGGATGGCAAACAAGGGAAACTTCAATTTGACTTAAAATGCAAAATAAAAAAAAATCAAGTCCAATAGACTCTCTTGGACTTGTTATAATGGTTGAAATTTTAGCATAAAGAAAAAGAGGAAAGAAGTGGGAAAAACCGTGTTTTCACCCCTTTCTTGTGATGGCCTTGAAGCTCTTCGTTTGGGCTAGCCTTTGCACCCTTCTTAGCTGAAATTTGACAGAGTTTTGCCCTGTTTTTTCACCAACTTGCTAAAAAGCAGCAAACAAAAAATGATCAAATGTGCCCGAAATCACTTTGGGGAAGTTAGTATTGAAGAAATTAAATGACATTAACATGAAAATTTACATTCACGGATTTGTCAGACACTTGAATATCTAAGGCTTTTGATTAAAAATTACTCAGAAACTTAAAATAAAAACCACCACTTCAAGATCTTCTCAAACACTGAAGTATCAATCATACACATGAGACACATATTTTTGGTCAAAGGACCAGGCAAAACCCCAACTGCGGGGAAAACCTTAGAAGAAGAAAATTTTATTAAAAAGAATACTTAGAATGTTTTTATCAACACTGAATTTAATTTGTTCAACCCTCATTGGCAGAATTAACCAAAACTGGAGCAGCTAACAAATACCTCGAAATTCATACCAATTAACAGTTGTACGACTTGTTGTACAGCCCCCACACGTGTTGTACTACTGTTTTTTCTGTTGTACTTTCTTGCCTCGAAAATCGTGCCACATGTGCCAAGAATAAATACTGCTATACAGCATGTCAGTCTACAATAAATGTGACATTGCTTCCTTGGGATTTGTGCCCACACGTGTTGTCGTACGACCGCTAGTAGACTATTGCTAGACAGTCTTTCTCGCTGCCTTGGAAAGTGTGTTGTTGCACCTTGCCTTAGGAATTATTCCACTGGTTTAGGGTATCTCTTCTCTCTCTTCATTAATGGTGTGTCTCATTTGTCCTCTCTCCCTTTAATTTATACTTTAATTTTTGTAACTACTTATCTTAACCACCTAATCAAGGGTTGAGATTCATTTACAGAATCTAGGGCCATCATTTAATGCACTCACTTTTAATAATTAATTTAATTTAATTATTAAATAATCACTTAAGTAAAACCCATTCTATAAAGTACAAAGCATTACTTTATTTATATGTAATTCACTTTATACATAAATATACAAAGGACAAAGTCTAAGTCCTCCTCATCGCACCCACACCAAAAATATGAGTGAGAACTTTCAGAGTTATTTTTCAACACTTGCTCTTATTGAGGACGGTCCACAACACTATCTCCATCTCTGATTCTTGAAACATCTCCCTCCTGCGCTAGAATCTCTCTCGGATACAAGTGCTCAACACCATACTGAAACTCTAAAGCTTGAGTGCTCATCCACTTGCTCATCATCACCATTACTGCACTGGATGAGTCTCTTGCTAGTGCTTTGAAGAGAACCACTCTCCTCATCAGAAGAAATGTAAATCACATGTCGATTAGGTGCATCTCTTGCCCCATCCTCTGACTCTGACAGCCACCCACCTGTGCATAGACATAGAAAACTTCTTCTGCACTTTTTTTTTATAATGTGAAACACAATCTTGAACCCTACTTCAGTATCGCTCTGATACCATGGAGACAATAAATGACATTAACACGAAAATTTCCATTCAGACATTCTGTCAAACATTTGAATATCTAGGGTTTTAATTAAAAATTACTCATAAACTTAAAATAAAAACCACCACTTCAAGATCTTCTCAAACACTGAAGTATCAATCATACACATGAGACATAGATATTTTTGGTCAAAGGTCCGAGCAAAACCCCAACTCTAGGGAAAACCCTAGAAGAAGAAATTTTTATTAAGAAGAATACTCAGAAATTTTTCATCAACATTGAATTTAATTTCTCCAACCGTCACTGAACAAATTAACCCAATATGGAGCAGCAAGCAAATACCTCAAAATTTGTCCCAATTAACAGTTGTACGACCTGCTATACGCCCCCAACACGTGTGTTGTATGGATGTACTTTTTGTTGTACTTTCCTGCCTCGAAAATCGTGCCACACGTGCCAGAAATAAATTATGCTATACAACCTATCAGTCTGCAATAAATGTGATAGTGTTGCCTTGGGATTCATGTCCACACGTGTTGTTGTATGGCCTCTGTCAGACTGTTGATGTACGGTCTTTTTGCTGCCTTGGAAAGTGTGTTGCTGCACCCTGCCTTGGGAATTGTGCCACTACTCTAGGGTATCTCTTCTTTCTCTTCACTTTCCTTCTTCCTCTCTCTTCATTAATGGTGTGTCTCATTTGTCCTCTCTCCCCTTATTTTATACTTTAAATTTTGTAACTACTTATCTTAACCACCTAATCAAGGGTCGAGAAATTTAGAAAATCTAGCGCCATCATTTAATGCACTCACTTTTAATAATTAATTTACTTTAATTATTAAATAATCACTTAAGTGAGACCCATTCTATAAAGTACAAAGCATTACTTTATTTATATATAATTCACTTTATACATAAATATACAAAGGACAAAGTCTAAGTCCTCCTCATCACACCCACACCAAATATATGAGTAAGGACCTTCAGAGTTATTTTTCAACACTTCCTCTTAACGAGGAAGGTCCACAACAACATCTCCATCTCTAACTCCTGAAACAACTCCCTCCTGCTCTGGAATCTCTCTTAGATACAAGTGCTCAACACCATACTGGAACTCTAAAGCCCGAGACCCGACCTGATCCTCATCGACCTGCTCATCATCACCATCACTGGACTGTCTGAGAGTCCTGCTTGTGCTCTGGAGAGAACCACTCTCCTCATCAGAAGAAATGTAAATCACATGTCGATCAATTGCATCTCTTGCCCCATCCTCTGACTCTGACAGCCACCCACCTATTCCTGGACATACAACACTTCTTCTGCATTTTTTTTTATATTGTGAAACACAATCTTGAACCCTACTTCAGTATCTATCTGATACCATGGAGAAAATAAATGACATTAACATGAAAATTTCCATTCACACATTCTGTCAAACACTTGAATATCTAGGGCTTTTTATTAAAACTTACTCATAAACTTAAAATAAAAACCACCACTTCAAGATCTTCTCAAACACTGAAGTATCAATCATAGACATGAAACAACTATTTTTGGTCAAATGACCAGAAAAAACCCCAGCTTCGGGGAAGACCCTAAAAGAAGAAAATTTTATTAAGAAGAATACTCTGAAATTTTTCATCAACATTGAATTTAATTTCTTCAACCCTCATTGACAGAATTAACCCAAATTGGAGCAGCAAGCAAATTCCTCGAAATTTGTCCCAATTAATAGTTGTACGACTTGCTATATGCCCCCCACAAGTGTGCTGTACGACTGTACTTTCCTGCCTCGTAAATCATGTCACACGTGCCATAAATAAATGATGTTGTACAACCTGTCAGTCTGCAATAAATGTGATAGTGTTGCTTTGGGATTCGTTCCCACACGTGCTGCTGTACAACCTCTGTCAGAGTGTTGTTGTACAGTCTTTTTTGCTGCCTTGGAAAGTGTGTTGTTGCACCTTGCCTTGGGAATCTTGCCACTGCTCTAGGGTATCTCTTCTCTCCCTTCACTTTCCTTCTTCCTCTCAATTCATTAATGGTGTGTATCATTTGTCCTCTCTCCCTTTATTTTATACTTTAAATTTATTAACTACTTATCTTAACCACCTAATCAGGGGTTGAGATTCATTTACAAAATCTAAGGCCATCATTTAATGCACTCACTTTTAATAATTAATTCACTTTCATTATTAAGTAATCACTTGAGTGAGACCCATTCTATAAAGTACAAAACATTACTTTATTTATATATAATTCACTTTATACATAAATATACAAAGGACAAAGTCTAAGTCCATTACTTTATTTATATATAATTCACTTTATACATAAATATGAGTGAGGACCTTCAAAGTTATTTTTCAACGCTTTCTCTTAACGAGGAAGGTCCATAACACCATCTGCATCTCTGAATCCTGTAACAACTCCCTCCTGCTCTAGAATCTCTCTCAGATACTAGTGCTCAACACCATACTGGAACTCTAACTCCTGAGACTCGACCTGAGCCTCATCCACTTGCTCATCATCACCATAACTGGATTGGCTGAGTCTCCTGCCAGTGCTCTAGAGAGAACCACTCTCCTCATCAGAAGAAATGTAAATCACATGTCGATCAGGTGCATCTCCTGCTCCATCCTTTGACTTTGACAGCCACCCACCTGTGCTTGGACATACAACACTTCTTCTGCACTTTTTTTTAACACTGTGAAACACAATCTTGAACCCTACTTCATTATCACTTTGATACCATGGAGAAAATAAATGACATTAACATGAAAATTCCCATTCACACATTCTGTCAAACACTTGAATATCTGGGGTTTTTTATTAAAATTACTCATAAACTTAAAATAAAAACCACCACTTCAAGATCGTCTTAAACACAGAGGTATCAATCATACACATGAGACGGATATTTTTGGTCAAAGGACCAAGAAAAACCCCAACTTTGTGGAAAACCCTAGAAGAAGAAAATTTTATTAAGAAGAATACTCAGAAATCTTTCATCAACATTGAATTTAATTTCTTCAACTCTCACTGATAGAATTAATCCATACTGGAGCAACAAGCAAATACCTCGAAATTCGTCCCAATTAACAATTGTATGACCTGCTATACGCCCCCCACACGTTTGTTGTACGACTATACTTTTCTGCCTTGAAAATTGTGCTACATGTGCTAAAAATAAATTATGATGTACGACCTGTCAGTCTACATTAAATGTGATAGTGCTTCCTTGGGATTCGTGCCCACACGTGTTGTTGTACGGCCTCTGTCAGATTGCTCCTGTATGGTCTTTCTAGCTTCCTTGGAAATTGTGTTGTTGCTCCTTGCCTTGGGAATCATGCCACTGCTCTAGGGTATCTCTTCTCTCTTTTCACTTTCCTATTTCCTCTCTCTTCATTAATGGTGTCTCATTTGTCCTCTCCCTTTATTTTATACTTTACATTTTGTAACTACGTATCTTAACCACCTAATCAAGGGTTGAGATTCATTTACAAAATCTAGGGCCATCATTTAGGCACACACTTTTAATAATTAAGTCACTTTAATTATTAAATAATTACTTAAATGAGACCCATTCTATTAAGTACAAAACATTAGTTTATTTATATATAATTCACTTTATACATAGATATACAAAGTACAAAGTCTAAGTCTTCATCACACCCACACCAAGAATATGAGTGAGGACCTTCAGAGTTATTTTTTAGCAAGTATGTTATTGCAATATATATACAAAATTTTCACAAAATTGACAAATGATTAATGTTGAAGGAACTTGAGTATATAACTATTAAAATCAAATTTGTAGCACTCAACAAACTAAAACTAAAATGTAGAAATTTGTATGTAAAGAAAGAGAAACTTTGTCCTTTGCTCTTCAAGAAGTGATGCAATGGGGCATCCAATCCTGGAATCCCACTCTTCAATGAAATAGCCCACAACTTTTAAGATTTTCACTACACAACTATAAGGTGAGAATCAAATAATGAGTAAAGAAATCATAAACTTCAAACTAGAACATATATGAACTTTTTTGCTACAAAAATGAAAACTCACAAAATTTATGGAATGAAAATACCATAAATCTTACCAAAACAAATGAGTATGCTTCCTTGGCTTCCCTAACTTGTGTAGCTCCTCAAGCATGGACGAAAAGCATCAATGGGAACAATGGACACAAGATTCCTCCAAAGATTTTGATTAGCAAAGCGAAATGGCTGAAAATTACAATGGCCCAAGAAAGAGCAAGGGCAAGAGAGTAAGAGAAAAAGAATGAGAGCAAGAGCATGAAAGAGTGTGTAACCAAAATGAGGATGAATGGCCTCCTTAAATAGGCAAAACAAGAGAGAGACCCCTCTTGCTTGCCCAACACTTGGCATTGCTTGAGAGAGGGGCCCATGAAGGGGGGCACACCTCCTTGAGGAAGTGCCTCCTAAGGTAAGAAATCAAAATATAGAGGGGGAAACCCCCCCTCTTAAGCCTTGGATGTTGTTGCTAGGTCAAATGAGGGGGACCCATAGAGGTGGGACCCCTCATTTCTTCACTTTTATGAATTTTTTATTTTCCCATGGGAGAGAGTGCACCCCTTTTTGGCGAGATCTTCATTCTTGTGAAACACTTGGGTCCTTTTTTCTTCTAAAGTCGCCTTAGGAACATAATATAATACTTCGAAAATTAATTTTCCCTTTCTAAGTGACTTTAGGCATGTTGCCGCCTAATTCACACTTTAAGACGCAGGAAAGTCACAACCTGCTATGTGTGTCCTTGGGGGCAAGCGAGAGCTGGGGACCACTGTCACCACAGTCTACAGCTCCTCCGTTTAGGCAAGATCCCAACAGAGCCAAGGGGGGTAGTCCCTATGGAAAGACTATGTTCCAGGTTTATTAATTAATTACAGATTAATTAAAGGGACCTTTTATTAAGATTGAGGCTAAGGTTCTAGGAGATGACAGTCAAACTAATGCAATATTTAAGATTTAAATGACAGTCAGTCTTTTTATTTGAAAACCAGTGCCTAAAGAATGGAGTCAGAAAATGCAACTTTTAATGGATGCAAATCTAAGTTATTTAACCACAGACTAAGTTGTCTATCAATGATATGAATAAATAAACCGGTGATACAATTATGAACCAGATATCCAAGCAATGTACAATTGATCCAAATTTATCAATATTAACCAATGAACAAGATTTACAAACTATGAGCCAAAGAAAGCAGAAGAAAACTCTAAATGGAAATTATTAACCCACAGTAAATAAAGGAAAGAAAAACTTTAAGTTTGATTCACTTGAAGCACTTTAAGCAAATGTTAAGCATTCACCACATGAGCAATTACAGAACAGAAAGTAAATGAAACTGAAAGTGAAGTATTGGAGTGCTTGCGGTAAAATAAAAATGAAAGTGCTTGTAGTAGTGTATTGTAGTAGAACCTTGAACAGCAAGGCAAAACAGTAGTAACCAATGTTTGTAGGACGTTTTGCAGTGTCTCTTGGTAAATTTTAATAAATTTTATTAGAGTTGTTCTTCTTGAAGTTAGTTTTAGATCCGGTGGTGTGACTACCCCGATCTAGTTCTTCTCAAACCGAAGAAAGATTGCTGTTGCGCTCAACAGGTGGGAGCAAAGCCCACCCCTAGCTCACAGGTCAATCCCCAATGGCCCGGTGTTCACAAGGAGGACGTCGATGCGCCTAGAGACTGTCCCCAGCCTGCTACCCCTTGCAGCTTCCGAGTCACCGTTTTTAGTCAGCTTTAAAATCTCTAGATGGATGCCTATTAAACTAGGACTTCCTCTTCCCTGGTCGTATCTCGGAGTACCCCGGAGGGTGATAACCGAGTAGAGGAGCAGGAAATAAAGAAGCTTGGTTGGTTAATTTTATGGGTTGATTTTAAATCTTGGGTGATTAAGATGCAAAGTAAATTTTAAGATATCAATAAGATCACCAAGCGATGTCCCTTATGGGAGGTGCTGGTATTCGATCTTGGACTGAAAGTAAAGTGTTTGAAATTGTAGATTGTAGTACAAGAAAAGGAGAATTAGTCTAATTACCTAAGCCCCCACTTCCCCTGCTTTTCATATCCAGCTTGAATTCCCTAAAGGGAGATGACAAGTGGATAGAGGATACACAGGGTGGGTGAGTTGTACGATTACTTCCCTTTTCAACAGTAAATAAAAGAACTGAACTTGAAGGAAATGCAACTTAACTAGAACAATGCTTAACCTCACAGCAATCTCTGTGACAGAGATGGTGGTCTGTCACAGAGATAGGTAGGTGGAAAGGAAACTAATTAAGCTAACCTCACAACAATCTCTGTTACAGAGATGATGGTCTGTAACAGAGATAGGTGGGTGAACAAATAAAACAGTAAACAGAAATAAATAGTACATTAACCTCACTTCAATCTTTGTGACAGAGATGGTGGTCTGTCACAAAGATAGGTGGGTGAAAGGAAATGGAACTATTGATCTACTTTACTTTCTAATCTACTTACAGATTACAAATGCTTTGCAAGACTTTAAAGAATACCCCAAGAGAGTCTCTTTGGGGTTTACAATATCAGAAAGAAGAAAGGAAAGAGTTGGGGTTTGAACCCCCTTTGAACCGGTTGAGGGTTGAGATGTTTCTGCGCCCTTTTGGGCAGCAACTCTCCTTTAAACCTGCACTACCTGTCAAAAACCAGCGAACTATTCTTCGCTGCAAATCACATGAAATAAATAGAAAATCTATTGTTACAATGTTAGTACAAAATTTACAATTTTACATAAAAAAATCTGAGCGAAAGTATGACAGAAATATGAAGTTTAGGGGGCTGAAAACAACTGAGTTTTCAGCCACCTAAATGATACTAAAACAGTAAATTTAAAGCCTCTAACTAATATATAACATATGGGGGCCCTAAAACAAGGGTTATATTCACTATACAGTGAATAAAACCCAGTTTCAGAACACAAAAAAAGATATGGCCGAATTGAAATTCTAAAAAAAAAACACTATACTGTTATGCAGACTGAATAATATTTATCAAAGAGGTATGCAATAAGTTAATCCCGAAGGAACTTGCGTTCGGCTCGAGCGATTGGATAAACCAATTCAGACCGACTTAATTCACCGCAGATGCGGATCAATTGATACCACAAGTATTCGAGACAGAGCTATTTTTGCATAGAGCTCACAGACTGACTGGAAACTGAGTTTCCAGCCACCTAAATAATACTAAAACAGCAGAAATAACAAGTTAAACTAATGTATATGAGGTTAGGGCTCTAAAACAAGGTTTATACCCACTAAAAAGTGAATAAAACCCTGTTTAAAACAGGCTGAAAGTAGATGGCCGAATTGAAATTTTGCAGAAATGAGGCCCTGGAGAGATGCCCTTGCTTGGAAAACCTGCAACAAATCTAACTCTGCAAGAAATTGTAAGCCTAGAGGAGAATGCTCAACGATCCCTGCAAAATACTTTGAAGAAAAACGTCAAACAGTTCACAAAAGAGAGCAAAAATACTTCTACTCTCTAATCTCTCCACAAAATACTTTGTGGAGAGCTAACTAGACAAATACAAAGATGCAAAGCTAAACAAATATACAAGTTACCTTACAACATTTGATCATGAAAATGGAAAGTGTAGCAGAATGTCCCTCCAAAGATTCCTTAGATTAAAAGGCCCAACTAGGGCAAAAAGATTACAATAGCAAGAGAGAGAGAGCTTGAGAAGATAGTGGAGAAATAATCCGGCAGCATAACAATAGCATGAGAGAGCATCCGAAATGAGGGAGTGAGGCCCCCATTTTATAGTTGAGGAAGACCCCCAACCCCTTGAAGATCAATGGCTGAGATTAGATCTAGATCTAGGTTAAATCTCCACCACTAGATCTAGGTTTTTGGCTTTGCATTTCTCTCAATCAATCTCAACCCTTAGATTAAATCTTGATCAATGGCTTAGAAGCTTGATCCATGTCTTGAGCATTTCTCACCCTTAGATCTAGGTCTTTGACCAAGATCCCCCTTCAATCAATGGCTTGGATGAGTTAAGGTTTAAAAACGTGGGCTCTCCTCCAAACTTGGCCTTGACTTTACCACTTCCTCCAAAAATAGCGCCCCCTTTTAATGGTGCATCCTCCAAATATGAGCTAGCGCCCCTCTTTAATGGCTTGACGTCCTCCAATATGGTGGCGCCCTTGCTTAAGTGGTAGCGCCCCTCTAAAATGACGTCCCACTAAACTAGTGTAGCGCCCACCTTAAGCTTTAGCGCCCTCCTTTTAATTTGGACGCCCTCCTCTATTTTAGCGCCCTACCAATGGGGTTTTCTCCCTTTTGTGCTTAGCGCCCTCCATATTTGGTGAGGGTTTTAAACATGGACGTCCACCTTTAGCAAGGGTTTAATCTTGGCTCCTCTAGATTTAGCTTGGACTTTTAGCCATTTGCTCCCATAAAAATATTTATCCTTTTGACTTAGGATAAAATGCAAACTTCACCTTAGATTTAATTATCCAATTTAATTTTTAAATTTTTCCAATTTTTAACTTAGGAAAAATTAAAAATAAACTTGGAAAAATTATATCTTGGCCATGGGGGGGTGAA
>LPNX010995521.1:128241-140123 GCA_001517045.1 Pseudotsuga menziesii | reverse complement strand
CCATGGTGTGGCATCCGTATCATATGATCCACACTAGTACATAAAATTACATTAATTTTCCCACGTAGGGGAGCGGACATTTCGTTTTACAAAGGGGCAATTTCCCTGCAGAAGTGAAAAATCCTCAGATTTTTCCAAGGTATAATTATGTACACCTCATGTACATGGAGTTGCCACCTAGTCGAAATAGGTGGGCAACAAGGCACTTTTCCAAAATTTGACTTGCTAATTAATTGTCAATTTTTCTGATTTCCTTGACTAACTTTGACAAATGTGACCAAGACCTTCGCAAGACCTGTCCGAATGACTTCAAACTTTGCCCAAGGGCGTAGGGTGACTCATGCCATTGATTTTGATTACCCATACCCCAATCCATGGGCATTAGATGCCATTTAACCCTCTTTTTATTACAACATTTTTATGCCAAGGGACATTTTTTAATCACCAAAAATTAAAAAATCCTAGGTAAAACTTAATGAAATTCTGCAAGACTCTGGATAGTTTCTAGCATGGTTACATAGAACATTCTTGGGCCTTAGTCACCACGTGGACTCGATCATTAGAACGCCTTTCACCACTTTGGAGGTATTTTTGAGTGAAAAACTAAGATAATTAAAATCCCTAAAAATGAATTTAAAGTATCCAAGGGTAAAAACACTTGATGAAAGGACTTCCCTAATGAAAAAGTCCTAGGTAAATAAGCTATACAAAAACTAGAATTTCTTGTTGACATATCATTACAATATCCCCGCAGGGAGCGAGAATTTCATGGAGAAAAGATAAGAAGAAGAGCTGCCTCGCTTGAAAAACCATTATTAGGTGCTTCTTTCTTATCTTCAATGCACATGGTACATGGTTGGCCACCTACTTGGTTAGGTGGTCAATAGAGTTGACAAGTATTTTATATGAGTTTTGACTTTAACTCTTACAATAGTAGTGTAACTAGATTTTGTTTCAATGACTTTTATTGCCGTAATGCATAAATTTACCTATAATACTCTGTTTAGATTCACCTCATAGGTAGTTATTAAACGATTCACCTCATAAATTTACCTATAATACTTGTATTATAACTTAGCCTTGTATGGTTTTCAAATTATCAGAGAAAAGTTTGTAGGCCTTGGAGCTAGTTTTCACAATATGGATTTGGCAGAGATGAGTTGAAGTGCTATATATATTCACCAGTTATAGACAAAACATATGAAGTTCATCCTTATAATCAAAGAAGAGAATTTCTTTGAAGTTCATCAAATTATTTCAGGGAAAAGGTGAGATATGCAAAATGTAGCAGAGTGATCTTGATTTTTACATTGGATCCAAGTTGAATCTTGTTACATTTGAATTTCATCATGATTCAAGTCTCTTTGGAGTAATTTCTTGTTAATCTTTATAGCAGATCAAGTATCAGACCTAGTGTTTCTTGAAGATCATTCAAGTGGTTGCGCAGAATGAAGAATTGCTTGTTAAAATGCTATTGCAAATGAATTTCACAGGATCTGCTCATAATATTGAGTCTGAAATAGACTGAAATATGTGTAGAACTTCCTTGCAGAGATCCTTTCAACGCCTCCTCCAAAAGCAAGAAGGAACTAGAGCCACATGGGAGTATCCATTTGCTGTAGCTGGTGTAAACATCACGTTCATGCTCATTCAGATGCTTGATCTTCGATCTGGTAAGTACCACATCTCTTTTTAAATTTGTCACCGTTGAGGAAGAATTTAGAAGTATTCTGTAGTCAAATCTGGCTTGTTTCCTTCTTTCATGTTCTTTGCTTTGAGGAAAATAAAATTCCTTTTTCGGTTGAACTTGGAAGCAAGTGTTATGTTTGGTCTGATATTTGTTCTTTCTTGAAATTCCATGCCAGCAATTTCCCTTTGAGGGTGCTTCTGTTACATTTATAAGGCCTTTTTGTAGCCCCATCTATAGTGTCATTTATAAGTTGTTTGGTCGTTGAAATAATTTTGTGAAGCCATGATATTGTTTGGCATAGCTTGAGCCTTTTCAGAAAAGTCATATAAAAGGTGTTGCTCTTATCTTCAATAGTATCTTTTAAATTTTCTCTAGGTTAAGATTCCTTACATGTGTTTTCAACATTTGCAGAAAAACCTATCACATCAATGGGGGCAATCTTCTTAAAGATGCTTGCAGGTATATTTGTGCTGATTCCTACATACAATGATATACACCCAGAAAACAGACCAGTTTTTCAAGATAGAGTATGCAAGAACATTTGTTAGAGTCGAATTTTCTTTTTCATAACTTTTTGGTATCTATTGTTCTTGCTTTGAATGTATTGTTGCCAGTTGGTATTAGCTACCTGGACCCTATCCAACTCAGGCTACTGCAATCATGTATTTTTATGTAGATTTCATATTTTTAAGGTATTTTATCATTATTTTTGGAAGCCAATAATTGGTTTCATTTGCAGAGGATGAATGGGCATTTGATGTGCTTTACTGTATTACATTCGAAATGATGGATGCGGAATGGCTTGCTATGCAGGCTTCCTACATGGAATTTAATGTGTGAACTCATTCTTTGATTTAATTTCTATAATCTGTATGAACTATATCAACTGTATTTTGGGTTCTGTTTCAAGCTTAAACAGAGCATTCGTTTTTCTTATTGTGTTAACTGCTTTGCTTTTCAGAATGTTTTGAAAGCTACTCGCTCTAAGCTTGAAAGAGAGTTGCAAATGGAGAATGTTTTCAGACTTACAGACATGCCATCCTACTCCTTGCTGTCGTCTCAATAACAATCTTTAAACTGTCGCTTCTACAAAAAGTGGATCTGATTTGTTCTCCTAATTTCGTATCTGCTCCTTGGTCAGGCAGCTGTTGTGATTATGAGAGGCTTGAGTTATATTTTAAAGAAATTTATGCCTTTTGGCTATGGTTGGGGAGTAACCATTTTTTGTTCCCATCTTTGCCTATTACATGTACTTCAATTCATTTCCTATTTAATATTTTTAAGGTTTCTGTGGACAAGATGAGATGTGGGACCGTAACAAAGGATAATTAGCAATCTATTGTGGGATTGATATTGAACAAGATTCTTTGTAATCAGTTCGAATGCAAGATAGAGTTTGGTTTGAACCTTCCAGTTATTAGATGTGTAACCGGAAATAAATAATCCATACAGGTAATGCTATTCATCTCTATAATGGATGGAATATATTTCTGTATGCCATGAGGAATAGTTGGACCTTACCCAATTAAAAGGATTAACTGTAAATGGTAGTAAATTTTTTATAAAGGCGTGGCCTTCCAAATCTAAATCTGAGGTATGTTGTCTGAATGTAACCATAGTTTGTCTACTGTGTGCTTTAGGACATAATCTATTATGCACAAGTGCCAAACTCCACTGGTGGATAAAGGAAACAAAATATAAAAAAATGGGTTCATTCATTGCAATTTTTATTTCATTCAGATAGCAGATTTAGACAAAGTATAGTGTTGCTTGGACTCTAGTGGTTTTTAAAATTTATAAATTAGCAAGCCATATTAATTAATAATAGTGCTTATATACGGATCTGCGTATATGAGTCATATTATTAATTTAAAAAACGACATACGAATCTGCGTATATGAGTCGTATATTGATATGAGTCATATTATTAATTAATATGGCTTGATAGTTGACGACAGACTTTTGAGCAATAAAACTATTATTTTAATAAAATATAAATATAAAAGCAAAAATACATTATCAAAATTAATTATATTAATTACATAATAATAATCAAAGAAAAAGGGAAGGTAGGTGCGAGCAGTGATTTTTCCATGGGGATTGGGCAAGCGGACAAATAATCAAGTGGAATGGGCTTCCCATAGAGACAATGGTAGGTTTGGATATTGGAAATTATAAGTTTTCGGAGATTCTTGGATTGTCATCCAAAAAATGTGGAAGATCCAAGCAGGTAGAAGAAAAACGATTGAGAGAGTGCAAAAAAGAATTATGGATTTTATCCCGGATATCTCAAGAGTTCAATTCTTCCATTCTTCCATGTTAAGAGGAAGAATAATAAGGAAGCAAATAAACTTGCCATCAAGGGATCTTCAATAGATCAAGGTGAAATTAGTTTTGATAACTCTAACATCATAATCAAATGGATCTCATGCTTCTATGGTCAATAGGAACATCTCATCCCCCTTGCATTGAGAAGTCATTGAAAATCAGGCTTAGGGAAAACAATGGAAGGCCTTTTGTCACCCTAGCGCCCACTTCCCATTGTGGTGATCGCTGGTCTCACCGTAGTGTTGGAAGGCAAGCAATACTCTACATGCAGCAGAGTATTTAAGAGACCCTCGTGTGCATGGTATTTAAGAGACTCTCGTGCATGTGGAAGACTTCAGCGCCATGGTGTATGATGCCTGATGCCGATGCCACCTTCCATGCACCTCCATCCATGCCCGGTAGACGTGTATTGCTTGCCCTACCGTAGAGTATTGCTTTCCCTACCGTATATCTCCGTAGACTTCTCCATATGCAGACCAGGGACGTGCCACTTCAGTTTCGAAAAGACTTCAGTAGGCTTTTGCAGATTCGATAGATCAAACCAGTACAACTTCTAAAATGCTAAGATTTATCAATAAAGGAATATCTTACAAAAAAAAAAACCGTCATTGCAGGCTTTTGCAGATCCGATCGAATTTGAGCCCATCAACATTCAATGTGGCCAGTTAATTAGATGTGCTCAACAGTCTGCCCTAGTCGCCTCTACCCTAATCGTCGACGCTTCCCGTTCGTCTAAACAAGCTCTGCGAGGGCCAGCAACAGAGCTATTTTCTGATTAATATTTCTCTGAGAGTATGCAAGGGTAAGATACTTTATGTAAGCAATACTATGGACCATTGTTGTATTCCCATTAAGCTAGAGCTGAAAGAGATAGCAGCAACAATCTTTAGCCGAGACGTGATACTGGGGATTCCACAGGAGAAGACAGGCGTTGCAGAAGCATATTGGGTATTCCACACTCGAGGAAGCAGCTGTGAGGCAAGAGGCAGGTTCAGAAGTCTTTCGTAGTCACTGGTAATACTGGGTGCCTAATTTGCTCCAATTGTTTCTGGTTTGTAAATTAGAATTTCAGTCCAATTGCTTCTTGTTTGTAGAATTTCAGTCCAATTTCCTCCAATTGCTTCTTCTAGAACTATATAGAATTTGGATTTCTTAAAAAGAGAAGATCACCAAATTTTGACAAAAACTTGTCCAAAAGTTCAAGTTTTCCATAAACAAGTGACCATTTAAACTATTCCTGAAAGTTGTTTCCATAAAGTTTTGATGGAATCCAAGAGAGAATTCTTAAATTTCTTTCAAACAAGGTTTAAATTCCCAAAATACCTTCAAACAATCTTTAATTTCCCAGAATATAAATGTTTTGGCTTTATAAGAACTTTGAATCCATCTAATCTCGACTGGCTTTATTATAAGAACTTTGAATACCATTAGACCAAAGTTTAGTATATCAGCGTCCATGGCAGGGACTGGCCCCCTGGGTTGATAGGTCCCACTAGAAAAAGAGTCATCTGGTGGTGAGCATGATGAGAATTCTTCTGCTTCTGCTTCTGAAACCTTCACAAAATTACCACCCTCTGGCAATAAAAACAACAACCATAACAAAATTTGAGGTTTTAAAATGGGCCTCCTAAGGAAAATGATAAAATAATAGTTAAAATAATAAAATAATAGTTATTAATTTTAGAGGAAGAATGAAAAAAACTATTTTTTTGTTCGTATTTTCGACATATCTCCCTGTGTTTTTACTCAAATTCCTAGCGGGAGAGCTCGTTGGATGCGGAATTTAATTCCACATCCAACGATTATCCACACTACATACTTTTGACGGACCCCGCTACCCCAAAAATAAGAAATGCTTGAAAAAACATGATGATCGTTGGATGTGGAATTAAATTCTGCATCCAACGAGCTCTCTCACCTGAAATTCGAGTAAAAACATAGGGAGATATGTCGAAAATACAAACAAAAAAATTAGTTTTCTTTTATGACAAATATGTCAATTCAACCATTATGGTTGATTCATTTTATTGAAATTCTATTGGTTTTTGAATTCCAACTCACAAAATTGATTGTTCGCGTGTTTTTTTATAAGGCCCATTTTAGACCCCAAATTTCCTCTAATGACAGAAAGCCCAGTTGCTTGAACATTTAGATCAGCAGTCAATATAAGCAGGTTTATGACGTTGTAGTGAGGAGCAACTGGGCATTGTATCACTGGCATTCATATTGTTTTGTAATGTTCTTGTGAATGCAACGACTAGAAGATTGTTAGAATTTTTCCAAGCCATTTCTAGAATCTCAATGAGCTTTCTCTATCATCTGCTGCATTGACTTGCTTGTAAAGCGATCAGACACTCATCCTTTCCATTGCAGCCTACCAAATTCTAACCACTCATCATCCACTGATTGGTATAAGTGTCGTTCTTTTAACGTTTAGTTCTTTTAACATTTCCGAATACATATAGTAATAAAATAGCTTGGGTAGATTTGCAATTCAAATAAAATACTTAAAGAAAAAAGGGATTTATTGTGCTGTACTGTTTACCATTCAATTTTTTCCAGCATTCCTCAAATCTAGACATAAATGAGGATAAGCCAAAAGAGAAAATTCACTACATAAATAAGCCGTAGTTCATCATACAACTTAAATCACTGCACCATCCAATATATGCATAACTAGATAAATAAAAATCAACAAGAAACTACATGTATAGTATGCATAAATAGATAAATAAAAATAAACAAGAAACTACATGGATAGTGCTTCTCAACAATCATGGCATGAGGCATCTCACCAATTATAAGGAACCTTCCTTAAATGACATAGTTCAGTAATTGGAAAATACATTAATGATTGCCATGGCATCAAAAGTTGAATTAGTACCTGAACTATCATAGATTTAAAAGCGAGGACGTCTAAACGTAGAGGATTTCTTCTGTTTGGGAGTTTTTTAAGGAATGTATTTATTTTTATTTAAATAAATTTGAAACTTTTTTGTTCAAATAGTTTTATGAATATTGATGGATTCATCAACCCTTTCAAAAATCTCAGGGAAATTATATCTTTGAAGATTTTAAAAATTTATCCCGAATTCCTTCGTGTGAGAAATGAAGTCGTGAACTTTAAGGCTACACACTATAAATTCACAAGATTTAATATCACTATAAATTCATTTAAAATAGAATGTATAACTTCACAAGATTTAAAATCAGTATAAATTTATTTAAAATGGAATTTATCAAATTTTTAGAGATCAAAATACAAAATGAATTCATCATTTACAATTTGACATTTAAATATGATTTTATCCTATATTAACAAGAAATGTTCCGTTTAAAATATATATATATTGTGATATTTTAATAACGTGTTTTATTTAAAATAATTTATAAATTAATTATATGTGAAATTGAAATTTTATTAAAAATATAAAATAAAGTATTAATATACATATAAGAGATACATAAAAGTTTATATAATTGAGTAAAACTACTTAAAAGGTGGTTGGTACTTGGTGGTTGAAGTATGTGTTAGAATAATCCGTCAGGATTATTGTAAATAAATAATAGGAATATGAATAGCTAGGAAGGCGAAGAGGCTGGTAATCAACCGCCTCATGAAATGTATAAATACAGGCATTTGCATTTGAATAAACAATCAATCGGGAGTTATACCTAACAGTATGTTAATAATGTAATATTAAACATTTTAATATGGTGGTTGAAGAATGTCAATGATGTAACTTCAAGCATTTTAAGCATTTTAATATGGATTATTTAAAAAATAATAATATTATGTAATTTAATATGGCGGTTGTAGTATGTTTTATTTAGATAATTGATCTTAAGTATGTTTGTGAAATTGTTGGTTAAATTTAGAATATTAGTTAATGAATAACTAATAGCTCATGGATGGATAACCAAGACTTTATGGGAGATAACTAGAAGATTGTGAAATAAAAAGAGAATATAAAATAGCTGATGGGATAAATGAATAACATGAAGAATGTCTCTTTTAACATGTAGTTAGGCATGGATAACTAAGAGTTGAACCCGCTTAACTAGAAGAATGTGAGAAGTAAAAAGAAAAATATTCCAAAATGTCTTCCATTCCATCATTGTCTATCAAACATTTAATCCCTCTCAATATTATCCAGCCAGAAACACATTTAATCCCTAAAGGCATTATCCAACCACAAACTATGTTTTTGTGCTACATACATGTTTAAGATCTATTAGGTATGCTAGTTGCAGGTTTCAAATGTATTGATTCTAGTAGTTGATGGCCACATCAATATTTAATTGTGTAATTGTGTAAGATTTTTGAGTTGTGACAACCAATATATACTCTCCAACTTGTTTGCAGGTTTCAAACCTATTGTTTCAAACATGTTTCACAAAATTGGTACAATTGAATGTGTGAGTCAACACATGGAGAGAAATATATATAACCATGGCTGCTCAAGAGTATGTCCAAGCACACATAACCAAACAATCCCAAAAAATATAAAAAAGACTTATTTATCTCATATAAATGAAATGCAAGTGTGCAAGCATCATAGAAGAAATATGTTAACCACTACTAACTGATTACCTCTATTAGTTCCTTCATAGAGAATTGTCCTTTGAGAGAAGGATCTACCATTTCCATAAGCTTATCTCTGTCAATAGTGTTTATAATTCTTGGTCAAGTACATTTAATAAAGTATTTTAAAAAAATACTATATTTTTTAATATAACACTCTAAAGAGGGAGAATAATTCCGACCATCCAAAGTTTTGATTGGCTGAAAGGAAGGGAGGTTATTCAATAACTACTGACGTAGGGGATCAGGAGGCTTTCTACTAGACCTAGAGTTGATGCCATACGGGACGGTCTTTAGGCACAACTCGTCCCGCATCGGGCGAGGAAAGCATTCTCTTTAGAACAAAGGCCAGTATCCCTATCTCTCTAGGAAGACCAGTCTCTATAAACCATGTATATGAAATATTACATATGATTTATTACAAGTCCAGGATATATCTGTGTGTGCTACAAAGGACCTAAGTGAATTTGTGTAGGTTATTCCTTACCTAAGCAGAGCTCAGTCTTTGAGGGGAATAAATATGAGGTTATAATACACTCCATGCAGAGCTTGGTCGATACTTAGTTTACTAATTCACCTTTATGTTCTAACGTTTATCTAATAACCTGAGCTTTAATGAAGAAACAGAACCTTCCCTTTGTCCAGATAGGGGCAACTTAGAAACCTACCGAAAGGCAAAAGTTAATATAAATGTTTAAATTAAAGCTTTCTGGAACAATTATGTAAACTGAAAATAATCCACCTATATAATCACCTATCCATTCAAGGGAAGTCCTTAGTCTCCTACTCATTGGACAGCTCGTCCCAATGTGTAAAAGTCCAAGTAAGTTACATCTATTACTTTGTTCTATACCTCGTGTTGGTTAATTGGGACCCATAAGTCCCCTTTATCCAATGGGTAATAATTCAAATTATATAAATTATCACATTGTTCCAACCAAGAAAAAAAATCAATATAACATAACAATTTAAATTATGTAATAAGTTAATGATTTTTTATAATTTTTTTGATATATCATTGCTCTTAGAGGGATGCTTATTATTACTTATTTTTATGGGAAACAACTTTATTAATTGCTTTACTATGATAGCTTATTTGATTGCTTGTAACTAATTATTAAAAGTGATGTATTGAATTATTTTCTTAAAAGTCATTGAAATAAAAGTATAAGCTAAAACAAGTAATAACTTTTATGATGTTTGATTTGACGTAAACATAGGTTTTTTCATTGTGTTTGGTTAGTCATATATGTAGAAGGAGATGTGTTTTCAAATTAACAATAAAGTTTAAAAGCATTTCGTAAAAGTAAAATCAATGAAGTAGAAGTTTATTACGAAAATCAAATGTTATTAGGTAAGATTTGAGGACTAATATTTAATATTCTACCAAAAAAAACAGTGCTTTTATTACTTTAATATTGTTGTTTCAAGAAATATATGTTTATCTGCATGTATATTGATTTTTGTTTATGTTCCATCTATAGCTATGCAATGTTTCTTGTCATTTTTGAATATTTGTGAAAGCAAAATGAAAATTAGAAACTTTTTTATTTTAGTGTTCTTCTTAGATTGGTGAAAACATAAAATAGTAGTATTTACCATAGTGGATGAGAAATGCTATCTTACGTTAGGAGTAAGGGTTGTGTGGACATATGAAGCCCCCCTTACACGTCCCAAGTTGGATGGTAGACTTACAATGGACATTTCGATGACCCCATTTAACAGAGCAATTGCCAGCAATCATAAACCAATGTACATATTATTTTATAGCTCGTAAGTCCACTTAGATCACTTAAAGTTGTTAGAAATCAAATTCTTTTAGATTGGCCTTCTATTTTCAAATAAATTTGTCAATATTTTCTCCATTCAATATATTTACACTTAAATACATATTGTTATACAATATTTTTCTTGCAATAGTTTTAATCTTTCAAAAATATTATGCATTATACAAATAAACTTAATGTGTTGTTTCCTTGGTTGCGAGGTTATTACATATGAAGATATTTGAAATAGAAATTTACCAAATAAATTAGCAATGGTGGAACCAAGACATACAATTTGCATTCGACAACTTCAGGATAACCTCCATCTACGTAGAAGACAATTCCAAATACATGTTATCCATCCTGGAAGGGGCAATCTGTCGAGACCAGAGTTGAAAGAAGAACTTGCAAGAAAATTCAATGTTTCAGATACGCAAACAATATTCATATCTGGTTTCCAGACAAAAGTTCCATTCTCCAAAGGCTTTGGTATAATATATGACAACATAGAGGATGCAATGAAACATGAGCCAAAGCATCGATTACCCCAAAATGGTTTTAAAGCTCATGTTGAAAAGACTACCAAAGAGTGTAAAAGTAGAGAAATTTTTTTTGGTGGCATTAAAACCACAAATAAAAAATAGATGCTTAAGTAAAAACTTGATTGAGGCCCATGAATGTTTCCATTTTTGAACTTAACCATATCATATCATGTTAGTTATCTATATTTTACATATCTTTAAATTCTACCTCTAATCATAATATTTATCTTTATGTATATCATTTGACCAATTGGATGTTTAGTGTTTAAAAAAAAATTCTAACAGTTTATCCACTTATTAATTATATTTGTAGTTTAAATGTGTTATAGATCTTACTTAAATAAATATATTTTAAATGTTTTATTAAGTTCAACATTTTTTTAATTGGAATTTTAAGTAATAAAAAATGTGGTGTTTACATTATAATGAATATGGTTAATATCTAGTTATTTAACTTTTCATTAAGTTTGTGTTTTAATCAAAATTAAATAAATGTACAATATTAAACATATTTAAATTAAATATATTTTATTTTTTGAGTCTTAAAATCTATATATATAGTTGAATCTTATACTTTTGAAATATCATATATGTTTTTTATTTAAATATCATTTAACAAATTGAATCTTCAACGTTTAAAAACTAATTATAACACTTTATCCATTTTTTAATTATAGTTGTAGTTAAAATGTTATCCACCTTATTACTGGTACTTGTAGTTAAATATATATATTTTAAATGTTTTATCAACTTGCTTAATTTTTAATTAGAATTTTAACTAATCCAAAAATGTTGTTGTTACATTAAAGTGTATATAATTAACATTAAATGATTTGACAATGTTGTTGTTACATTAAAATGTATATAATTAACATTAAATGATTTGACTTTTTATTAAGCCCTTATTTTAATGAAAATTCAGTAAATGTACAATGTTATACATATTTAAATTAAATATAATTTAAATGTTG
>LPNX010995521.1:104599-128036 GCA_001517045.1 Pseudotsuga menziesii | reverse complement strand
TTGAATCATATACTTTTGAAATGTTCATATATATTAGACATCATGTTTTAGCTACTTGTTTTAGGTCATATATAACCTTCTTCAATTTGCACACTATTTTCTCTTTTTTTAGAACAAAACTTTTAGGTCGTTTTATATCAATTTCTTTGTTAAGATCCCCATTTTAAAATGTTTCTCTTATATACATTTAAGGCGAAATAAATCCTCTCCCAACCCATGAATAATCGTCCATGATTGTTGAGATTCAAGTGTAACGTTATAATAAGATTTTATCACCTATGAACAACATTATAATACTTACTCAAACCAAATTATTTTCAATGCAATTTTTATAGGGAGTTGAAGAATGAATAAGTAGGAGACGATTAATGAGAAATTTGAAATATACATCAAAAAATTTTTAAACCAAATTATTTTCAATGTTATTTGTATAGGGATTTGAAGAATGGGGAAGTGGGAGACTATAAATGAGTTGGAGGTCCAAGACCCAGAGGAGTTGATGGATTTTTCAGTAGAAGAATTGACTTGGACATAAGTTTGGGGAGACCAAGTGGCTATTATTCCTTATTGTCGACTTGAGGACTTTATAAGCGGGGAGCAATTGAATGAAGGCGCACCTAGTCAATTTATTGTTAGCAGTAGACGAAGTAAAAAGGTGGAGGATATCAAAAAGACTTACTTTGGGACATATCTAGAGTATACTATGTGAGTTTCTATATATTTATATAATTTTTTTAATAGTTCACTGTTAAACATGCATAAATATTTAATCTAATTTGTTGTAAATTATTCATATATAGTTATTGGTGTGCATATGGTCTACAATCCACACAGACCATTACTATGAATGCGCCAAAACAAACAAAGAATAAACATCTTCATTGTGAAAGTATTAAAGTTGGTTTCCAATGTCACTTCATTGTGTGACGACTTCAGCTTAGACCAGATGATGATGTTATAATATATACCACGCGTACACATATTGATAAATCCAATGTTGTATGTCATGGAAACAATGTAATCAACAGGCCCCAAAAATTCAATTATGCACCACATTTATCGAAGCATATACGAACAAGTGTCTAAGATTTGATTCATTAAAAGGGTTTCAATGTTACAATGATATGGGACAAACTCATCTTTGATGTGAATCATGGATATGGCGAGTTGTTCACAGGGATATCTCGATATGCATTTATGACAAGACAGGTGTTATACACCTGAATGGCACCTCTTCGTCCGAGTGCTGACATCCCTTAGGTTGGCACACAAAAGGACACTTATGGATAGAGGTCTACCCAACACTATAGCTTGGTTTATTATGAAATACATTCTTTCACCATCCACCTAGTTACTTTGTCATTTGGCTATGTTGAGATGTATTCACAACTATCCTTCTATACAACTCGCGCATCACTCGCGAGTCTCGGTTGTTACAAGTCGCGAATCCATGTATTCACGGGTTGCCGTTATGGTAAGTCGCGAATCATTCGCGAGTTGCTCTACTACATACCCGCGAATATGTCTCAAACATTAAAACATAAAATCACTCGCTGATTGGAGATTAGTTAAGTTATTTAACTTAATTTCCTTAACTGCTACAACTTCCCCAACCTTCAATAACTGCCTTATTTTACCCATATAAATACAAACCTTGGGGAGGGTGATCATACTTACATTGGGAGAGCAAAGTTATGCTGGTGGATTGTTTACAGAAGCCTTTGGAGCAGAGAAACTCAAAATCCTTTGGTTGCAAAGGAGTTCTTGTCTCAGACGTTGGGTTGTAACCTTAAACTCTTTCCATTATTGATAATAAAGACATTACTTCTTCCATATGTGTTTCATGTCTTGTGGTTTGATAAATGTTTATATTTCAGTATAATATGTGTTTTGTCTAACCCGCTTATATGTACATGAATCATCTTGTATCTGGAAAAGTGTTTCTTGACAGGTGAAAGAGGAGCAATCTTGAATACTTTGGAAGTGGAACAGAGAGGAAGAGGATAGCAAGGATCGACCTTCGTTTAACAAGTAAGTCCTTATAACCCTCCTATTTCCTATTCTGTACTTTAGAAGTCAATTGTCTGCAAGTAATAGAGTATGTTGGTAACCCCAGACCTATGGTTATTAGGTGCATAATCCTGTACAACAGAACTGGCGACTCCGCTGGGGATAGCCTAGACTGTTGTAGGTCATTTCTGTCATCCTGACCAGTTTTGCTTGTGAGTCTGTTTGTGATTTTTATCCTGGTTCTTATTTTCTTCAGCATTTGAAAGTCTTAGGGTTTTTTCTTGATTTTTTGAGAAAAATTTTATACCCATTCGCGGGTTGTCTTTCTAGACAGTCACGAATACTGGTTTGCATTCACGGGTTGTAATACTAGACAGTCACGTATCATTCACGACCTACTCTTATACACAGTCACGAATACTCCTGGAAATTGGGATTTTTAAGTAAGAGTTTGCTTGTTCTTTTTCTTGGTATAATCCCTGTTTTCTGAGAAGATTTTCTTTAAGAATGCTGTAGAATTTGTTTGAATGCCTCAGGTGATCACACTTCGTGCTTCTTGAAAGCCCTTGAGTCTTTTGTGCTTGATTTATTTACTGTTTGCATCCTGAAGTATTTTGGCCTGTTGGGGTTGTGGGTTAAAGTGTCTTAGTCCAGATCAGTGATCAGGTTCTTGGGCTCTGTTTTTTCTAGTCTGTCTTCTAACAGTAGCTGGTTGTCACTTGCCTTTGTAAGCCTGCAGTGATTCTTATCATTGTTTGCACCCAAGCCAGAGTTCCTAGCCTTCCTCTTTATGGTGGTCTGTGGGTTCTGTTAGCCTGTTTGCTTCAGATTGTTGTTTTTATATAGTTTATAAGTTTCAAGTTTACTCAAGTAGAGTGCATTGTAGATGCATAGTATATTTTTGAGCATTTTTAAACATGAAAAGAAAACATAGTTAACCTTTTGCATTGTGATTTTTCATAAGTAGTGTTTGTTTCATTTTAAAAATATAATCTCAAAAATATACAAAAATATAGGCTTAGTTTCTCTTATTGTTGCATTTAATTCATCAATACATATTTGCAAGAAAATGAAAAGAAGTTTATTTTATAGTAGTAGTTTGCTTTGAATACACCTTTACTTTCATTTATTTCTTGTTTGAGTCAAAACACCATATAGTATATCACTCCGTTACCTCTTGAGTAAAGAACAACCCTCTAAAATAAACGCATAAATTAAAATTTACTAGTAAGTTTTTATTTTTAGGGACCTTTCACCTACTAGCTTAGGCTAGACTTGTGGGCTAGGGAGTGTAAACTTCCCACAAGTTATAAACTCAGACGTAGTGGACCTTTCTTTAGGTAAATCCTTGACTTTATCACTGTATCTGGGAAGCTCCTCTCAAACGGGAGTTAAGCACTAGGCCGCGTGGAGGCTTGGACAGAGGAGAAAACCCTCCGAATTCTTGTCAAAGCGTAACCCAGGACTTTTACACATCTGGGGATTCTGTCCTAGACAAAGTTTCGGGCTCAGCTACCCTGCCCATGCGTACGAGTTCGGCTGACGACTATCCCCCCAGACTGTTGATACTACGAAGGTAGCCTTTAGTCTCTTGTTTTTTTAGGATTCATACCTAGGTAAACCAGAAGGTTATTTCTGGTTCACCTTGAATGGGCTTGGAAGGTAACCCTTGTTGAAAGTGTAGGAGGGCGGTGGGTGATTCCTCCGCTTGTGCCTAAGAACCACTTCAAGGACGCCAAGTAATCGTTCATCAGCTTTCTTTAGGAAAGTAGATCTTTTACCCTGGTTTGATTGCTTGAGACTTTAGGAATTTTTAGTGTGTGCTCTGTGGTTTTGCCTATGTTTAGTTGGCCTTAGGGTGTGATTAGTTAAATTTTTAATTCTGGAGGACTAACCTTTTAGGAGGTCAAGAAGGTTGAGAAACCTTCCTCCCCTCACCACATTGGAGCCTCCACCTTTACCTCAAAGGCAGAGATTAGACACAGAAGGTTCATTTGAACCTGTAGGAATAAGTGAAGTTCTTGGTGAACCAGAACTCATTGCTAACCGCTTTAATCTTGATACAGTCGAGATAGAAGAATTGAGACTGACGAGTTTGCAAGAAATTTTAACACTCCCTTGATTGATTTGAACGATCCTGTGATCGTGCAGGTTAGACCCTTTGATTCACCAGTACTAGGTGTGCCTGTGGGTAGGACCATGTCTTCGGCAGAAGAAACTCCTTTTGTGTTCACCTCAACCATTCCGGTTGAAGGGGTACTACCTCCCCTGGTTAGTGCCCCTAGATCTAGTTTTCCTTCTACACCTTTAACTTCAGCGAGCCGGGTGGTCCAACCACCGGTTCACTCTAACATAGGAGGTACTTCTGGTGACATGGTTATTGGGATTCCTAGTATACCTACCATTCCTTCTTCCTTCCCTTACACTACCTAGAGTGGTCCGGTAGGATCCTTGGCATTTGCTCAAGGATACCCTTGGAATGGGGGGCACATTCCCCCATCCAATCCATACGTAGGTCCATATCCTTCATATGTAGGAGTGCAGTTTGGGAGCAACACCTCTTATGGGAAAAGATTTCAAACCCCTATTTCGGTCCCATACACGAGCTCTCCCTTTTCGTTGTTTAGCGGAGGGATACCTGCTCCAGTCTTTCAGACCCCTGCTTCTATGGGGACGGCCCGAACCACTTACACTGCACCTCCCACCCACAATCCTGTGGCTTACGGATGGAATCCGTTTCAAATAAACCTTCCCACTTCACAACCAGTGGCTGGGGGCAACCCCACTTTTACCCATGGGCATTCGGGGGCAGGTCCCTCTAATCCCCAAGTTGGCACATCTAGTGCCCCGGTTAGGCCCAAACTTCCTTTTCTGGCAACTTTAAACTTTCCAGACTTGTCAAAATTGATGAATGACCCGGTAAGGCATGACCCCTTGTGGCCACGTGTTCCCACCAAGTTGCCCTCGGATATCCCTAAGTTCGAAGGTAAAGCTGGTGAAGATCCTGGGGCACATGCCACCACTTTCCACTTATGGTGTTCTTCCAATTCATTGAATGAGGATTCAATTAGATTGAGACTATTCCAGAGGACCTTGACAGGTACGGCTGCAAAATGGTACATTGAATTGCCTTCTGCTGCCTTTAGTAGTTTCTGGGATTTGGCTACTGCTTTCCTTAGCCACTTTCAGCTTCTGGTTCGATATGATTTCAGAACGGACTTGTTGTCTATTTTTAGACAAAACAAGGCTACCCACATCTCGGATCATATCCAAGAGTGGAGGAGGCGAAAGAGTCTTATCAAAGCCACCATTCCTCCTGAGTTTCTATTAGAATGGTTCCTTAAATCATTGTTGCCATACATATCTAAGGATGTTTCCACATCAGGAGTAACGAACGAAGAATACGCCATACTCAGGGCCCAACAGTTAGATTTGATTTATTCACAGTCTGGGATCTTATATGAGATCATACCTGAGGCACCGAGGCCTTCGCACGAAGCGGAGAAGCCTAAGCCTGGACCCCATGCCGATGGTGTGGTTGGGTCCGTTAACACTCCCACTGTAGAGTCTTTGACTAAACAACTTCACCAATTGTCTATCAAACAATCTACGGTGGAGGCAGCAAAGGCTGCCCCCTCTCCCCAGAATGCAAATGTTTTTGCGCAAACTTCTCAGAAGGGCAATCAACAGCCCGACAGGAAGAAAAAGAAGGGTAAAAAGGGAGAGGGAAACCAAAACAAGCCAAAGCCCGCAAAAAATGCTTATGGGGGCAAAAAATAAAAGAAGAAGGTCAAGTTCCCTTGTAAGTTGTGCCAAGAGGACCACCTTACTCACCTTTGTCCCCTTATGGATCAAGCCCAGAAGCTGCTCAAAGCTCAAAAACCGGCTGTCCTGAAGGATCCTTTTCCCCAAGGACAGAACACTGCTTCAGCTTCTAATGTAGCAGGGGGCACTCAAACTGCCCCTGACCCTAACTATATCAACATGGTTCGATCTTCGACTTTGTTGCAAACCAGGAAAAAAAACTATGAGAACGAGACTCTTGAGAAGGGTAAAGCTGTAGGTGAACCTTCCAACCCTCTCACAATAGAGAAACCTGCCGAAGCTATGCCGAAAATACCGAAAGGTGTTTTCAAGAAGACCTTGCATAACCCCAATGCTAGGGCTGCTTCTAACTACTCCGTGGTTGAAGATTTATCCCAAACCCCGTGTGCAATGTCAGCTTTAGAGGTGTTATAGAGTTGCCCCGCCCAGTGGGATGCTCTCTTAGCAGCTTTAGCTAGCATGGATTCTTCGAGTCTCATGGCGAAATTCAATCTATCTGATGTCAAAATTCGCCTGCCTTACCATGTAGCCCTATAAATAGATGTCGTCCATGGTGGTAAGACCATTGGAAGGGCATTTTTTGATGAGGGAGCCTCTACATGTGTTATGTCCTTGGCCTGCTGGAAAGCTCTTGGATCCCCAGAGCTGGTCCCATCAAACACTTTACTTACTGCTTTCGATGGAAGATCCTTCCGTCCTCATGGTATCCTGCCAGCTTTTGAGATTAAGTTAGCAGGCAAAGCAGTGTCTGTTGAATTTGAAGTGATTGATGCTTCCTTGGACTACAATTTGCTTCTGGGAAGGAATTGGACTCATGCAATGTCTGCTGTTGCATCGACTGTTCTTCGTGTCGTGGTTTTTCCACATGAGGGCAAGTTGGTTACTGTTGACCAACTTGATTTTACCCGAAAAGGCCGTTTAGAGTCTAAGGATTCCACTGTGCCATTGGTTGATCAGGCCAAACTTGCTGCACAGAGCTTGGGGGCTGGAATGTACGCATCATTAATGGGCACATTCGATTTTCCAGCCTCAGTGAACTACATTGGTTCTACTACTGTGGGGAAGTCCATTGCTACGGTTGTCGATAGGACTGATCCTTGGGTCCTCCCAACTCCCCATGAACCAGAAGTGCCCTTATCGGCAATGGAGGTAGTTTATCAAGCCATCACTGAAACCACTGTTGATCCCATTCCAGATCCTCTATCAGTCTCAAATGATCTGGAAGAAGTCTATTTTCCCGCATGGGCAGAAAACTCTTTACATTCCATAGATTGCTTAGATACAGTTTTACCTTCCGATGAAGCTATTCTGGAAGCCATGAGTGGACATGATAAGATTTGTGAGGATCTTCATCATCGATCCTATTTTCTTCCAGATCTAAGCAAGATAGAAAACCAAGAGCTTAAAGTGAGACTGTCAGATGATATTGAGGTACCTATCAACCCTTTGCCTAGGGAAGGGGTGTTTGCTGAGGGGAATATGGCAAACATTTCTGCCACTATACCCATCAATATCTCTGTAAACCCAGATGTCGTGGAAAACATCTATATAGGTGCAAACTGCTCTCCGGAGGAGATTTCCATCTACACTTCCCTTTTCAAGGAATTCCGCGATATCTTTGCCTGGTCATATGAGGAGATGCCAGGCATTGATCCATCTATTGTCCAACATGAAATCTGAACCTATCCTGATGCTAAGCCGGTTCGACAGAAATTAAGACCCGTGAACCCGCATAAAGCGACGACTGTGAAGGCAGAAGTTGAAAAGCTGTTGAAAGCTGGTTTTATATATCCCATAGCTTTGACTGAATGGGTGTCCAACCCTGTTCCTGTTGATAAAAAGCAAGGGACTATTCGTGTCTGTACAGACTTTAGAGACCTCAATAAAGCCTGTCCTAAGGACAATTACCCCACACCATTTATTGACCAAATCATAGATGCATGTGCGAGGAGTGAGGTGTTCTCATTTATGGATGGTTTCTCCGGCTACAATCAAATCCAAATCAAACCGGAAGACCAACATAAAACTGCTTTCATTTTCCCTTGGGGTACATTCGCGTATAGAAAAATGCCCTTTGGATTGGAAAATGCTGGGGCTACCTTTCAACGAGCCATGAACTTTGCTTTTCATGATATAAAATCCATTGTCGAACCCTACCTTGATGATTTGCCTGCACATTCTCGCAAGAGGATCCAACATCCAGATCATTTACGGTTAATTTTTGAACGATGCATATATTATAAAATTCGCTTGAATCCCCACAAGTGTGTATTATGCGTCGAGTCAGGTAGATTAATCGGATTCATTGTCTCTAGTAGAGGCATCCAGGTGGATCCATTGAAAGTTGAGGCCATTGTAAATCTGCCTCCTCCTCGTTCTCTCAGGCAACTTCAAATCCTGCAAGGAAAGTCTAACTTTCTTTGACGTTTTATCGTTAATTATGCCGAGATCACTAAAGGTTTCATGCACTTGCTCAAGCAGGACACCCCATTTATATGGGATGAAACCGCACAACTTGCGTTCGAGGCATTGAAAAAAGCTTTGCTGTCGGCTCCTTTGCTACGTCCACCAGATTATTCTAGGGATTTCATATTATATCTGGCCGCGTCGGAGTCGACCATTGGGGTAGTTCTAGTCCAGGAGGACGACAAGCTTGTTGAGCATGTTTTTTATTATCTTAGCTGTGCTTTGGCCGGACCTGAGCTTAGATACTCCCATGTCGAGAAGTTAGCCTTAGCAGCTGTTTATGCTGTGCAGAGGTTGCGCCACTACATTTTACTAAGGACCACAACAGTAGTGGCGGATGTGAATCCGTTCCAATATGTCTTATCCCGACGGATTATTGGGGGAAAATTTAACAAGTGGATAGTCATTCTCGAAGAGTTTGACTTGGATTTCCAATCTGCTAAGTCTAAAAAGTCCTTAGTTTTTGCTGAGCTTATAGCAGAATTTCCCACTGAAGAAAATGTAGCGGTTGAAGATGACTCATTCCTAGATGAGCACGTCTTCCTTATATCCACCTCTGATCCTTGGTACAGGGATATTCTTATATATCTCCAGACTTTGAAGTATCCTGCCGCTTACTCTAGGGAGGAACGACGTAAGTTACGCCTTCATGCTAAGAACTACCTCATTATAGAAGATACATTATATCGACGAGGGGTAGATTCCGTCTTGCTTGCCTTACTCATGAGGAAGCGAAGATTGTCCTAAATGATTCCCATAGTGGAGCGTGCGGGGGTCATTTATCTGGGTTAGCAACGGCCCAGAAGATATTGCGTGCTGGGTATTTCTGGCCCACGATCTTCAAGGATTGTGTGGAAGCCGTGAAGCTCTGTCATCCGTGTCAGCTTTACACCAGAAAAATGCGGTCGCATCCTGCTCCGTTATTTCCTGTTGTCTCGGTAGGCCCCTTCATGAAATGGGGGATCGATTACGTGACGTGCAACCTAGTCTCGGCTGGGGGGCATAAATACATCATTGTCGCTGTTGACTATTTTACGAAATGGGCAGAGGCAATGCCTACTTTCAAAGACAACGGGGAAACAACAAATTTCTTTGTTTTCAATCAAATTATCGCGTGGTTTGGTATTCCCAAAGTGATTGTCACTGACCATGGCAATCATTTTCAAAATAATATGATGACGAAACTGACTACAATGCTTGGATTTAGACAGGAACACTCTTCTCCATACTATCCGCAAGCAAATGGTCAGGTTGAGGCTGTAAACAAGACATTAAAAACTATCCTTAAACGGACAATTGATGCAGCCCGTTCTAATTGGCACATCATGTTATATCCTATTCTTTAGGCTTATAGAACTAACGTTAAGATTGCCATGGGTTATTCACCTTTCCAACTCGTTCACGGGGTGGAAGCAGCTACTCCGATTGAATGTTAAATCTCGTCTTTGAAGATAGCCATTCATGTGTTACCTGATACGACTGAGCTTGAAGAACGTCTAGTACATCTAGAACACCTTGATGAGCAATGTAGAGATGCGTTGATTGCCAATCAGGCTCATAAAAATAGGGTTAAATCTCAATATGATAAAACGGTCAAACCTAGGGTTTTCTCTGAAGGGGAACTTGTCTTGCTTTGGGACCAAGATAAAGAACCCCTGGGGGCAGGAAAATTCAAGGCTATGTGGTTAGGAGCCTATGTCGTGTCGAAGGTATTAAGTAAAGGCACATATGAATTAGTAGATTATGATGGGAATAAGCTGCCTGAGCCTAGAAATGGGCTCTACCTGAAGAAGTACTATGCTTAGGCTTAGCATTTTTTCTTGTATTTTAGTGTATGTATTTTTTATGTACATTAGGTTGTCAGTTTTTTTTTTATATTATCTGCTGGTTGTTGCAGATGTCTTCCGAGATGTATATAGGTTTCGCTGATGGCGCCAACCGTCACACTTGTAACCTGGCTTCAGCAACATGGGTTATCTATTCTCCCTAAGGACAAATATGGTTGTGACAACCCGGTAATGAAATATATCTCTTCCACGGTAAGATCTAAGGTCTCACCCTGAACATTGAACATCCCCAACTCATGGTCCCAGTAATTGACCATGAATTCCAATATGTGGACATTGGCCCGCATGGGCGAGGTACAAAAGAACTTCAGCAGCCCACAAGTCCTCAATGCTTGTATTGTGGGCGTGCTTTGGAGCGCCACATGATCCATTACTTCATGCTCTCTCTCTCTCCACTCCAGAACCATGTTTACCTGGAAAATACAAGCAATTTGGATTCAGTATTTCACATTAAAAATTTAAAAATGTTGCACATTTTTTAAGTTTTGCCCTTTTGCACAGCATTCGCGACTGTCCCTTTAGACAAGTCGCGAATCATTCGCGGCTATCTAGTTAGACAACCCGCGAATGAAACGCGTATTCATGACTCTCCTGTGTAGCAACCCGTGAATGCGTACTGTGGTAATTTTGGGCTGCTCACAAATACCGAATTCACCATTAATTTTAATATTTGCTTGGATCAAATTAAATGACTTAGGGTGTAGAGTTACCTGAAGCTGACGGATTCTGATTCTGACGGTCCAATTGTCCTCGGTGATCGATCAAAGGTAGAGGGTATTCTTGCTCTTTATGGTTCACAAAGTTCAAATGGTATGAAATGTTTTAATTTTCATTCTATTTATAGAAATAATATTTCATAAAGTGGGTTTTTATTCTATAGTTTGAAATGCTCATCAACTAATGCCATACTTTTGTACCCTGGAACAGGTTTATCAACTTTTACAAAATGTTGTTGCTCTAATAGGGTGGTTTCGCTATTTCCAACACATGTTGACATCTTATCACTCCACATTAACCTTAGTATTTAACATTTTGCCACTGACTATGGTATTCTAAGCCATTAGTCCCTTAGCTCTACCATTGTTCTTCCGTGGCTAGGGCCCTTATTTCATGAGTATCATCTTTATATGCCCTTGTCATCCTTTGGTACTCATACCAACACTATTTCAGGCCCAGGGGTTTCCTCATAGCTATTTTTCACGCCAAATAGAGCTTCTTCTGAATCTCTTTTTACAAGCTATCCCTTTATAAGACTCCCCGCCTTTATGGAGTTTCTTTAGGCCCAGGTCTGAATCCTTTAAAATAGACTTGACTGCCAAGTTATCTCGTCCGTTCAAGCTCGTTAAGAATATGTGAACGGGCATCCGCATTGGTGGTAGGTTATCTCTTTCTCGGACCATGCGGAATAATACGAGAAATGATCACTCTCTTTTTTTTTTGAATTGAGAAGAGTATTCTCAGGCATAGGTTTATCACTTTTCCGGACCTGAGGGACTAAATTTACAGAAAAGGAACACCCGATTTGAGCTTAGTTTTCTCTTTTTCGTGCTCTGGACCCAAACATGAAAAAGATTCTGAGTGTACTTTGTGTCTTTGTCATGCTCATTAAACACTAAAGAACAAAGCAATGAGTTTATTGTTGTTAGCCCCATTTCTCGTAACCAAATGGATCTTTCCGAGTGATCTTGCTTTCCTTCACACTCGTAAAACTCAAGATATTCTATGCTGTTCTAGAAGGAGCGTTGGGTAGGTGGTAATTTAACCTTTTTCGGACCTCCCTGACTAAGTACGAAAAAGGTGCACCTTTTCTTCTTTGGAAGTTAAGAGAGTTCTTCTGTGGTTTGTTTTTTACTTTTTCGGCCTCAGGAGACTAAATTGGACGAAAAAGGACCCCCCTCGAGTCTTCTTTGGCATTTTCAGACTCTCTAAATGTGAAAATACTGGCTGAGCATGTACTAGTTCGGGCTCATTAAATCCACAAATCAGTGACACTATCAAGCATTATTTTCCCATCTCTTCAAGCTTGTTAAAAAATGAAAATGATCCAAGGAGTGTGGAATGTTGGTTCAATGAGTGCCCTGAAAGGTTTTTTTTCTACCAAATACAAGATGTTATTCAAAACATCCCTTTTATCGTAGGCATACAAACAAGGTGGATGCGTTCGATGATGGTAAAACATTCACACAACAACATAATTTCAATGGACTCCACATTTAGTACAAAGAAGTATGGGGTGAGTACATGTTTCTCATAATTCTTATTCATTTCAATGTTTGCATCTTATATACTTATGACTATGTATTGTTCATAACGTAGTATCAACTTTATACTTTAATGATTTTCGATGAGCATCGCAATGGAATTCCAATAGCTTGGGTGATTTCATCACGCAACACTACAAATGATATTTGTAAATGGATGTCTTCATTATTTGCAAATGGAATAAAAGAACGCCCAAATTGGCATGTCCAAGCTTTCATCACAGATGATGCTGCAGCATAAATTGAGGCATTAAGGTGATGTGTCTATTCTTTTTATAAGAGATATGAAACATACATGTTTAGGTATATTCTATTTAATGTTGTACATTTTTTCAGGACTTGCACCAACTGTACAATATTATTATGTGTATGGCATGTCCGTCGAGCATGGTTGAAGAATGTTGGAAATAAAGTCAAAGGAAGAGAAAACAAAATCCACATTTTTTGTGCTTTAGGAGAAATCATGCACTCATGTCAAGATGATGGATCTGTTCAACAGGAACTTGCAAGGTTCCTTGATAAATTCAATGAACATAAAAAGTTTATAGAATATTTTACAACCACTTGGTTAGCCAACAATAAAATATGTAAGTTTTTTGGTTATTGATTTTTATGACTATATTATGTAGTTTCATAATTGTAGTTATTACTTCATACCTAATGTTTATGTTTTTTTCCATATATGTGGGAAAAAGCATATAGAAATTTTCCACATTCCAATCAAGACACCGATAATTCAATTAAATATTACCATGGGTATATAAAGCAAAGGTACCTAAGTGAGAAGAACAATGCATTCCATAGACGGGTTGATTGACTAATGTATGTGTTGTTGACAATGGTTGAACAATATTACATCCATATGCAACATTTAAAAGAAGCTGGGTTTGTGCAGCCTAGAAAATCTGAGAAACAATTGAATGCATCCAAGTGCAGAGCAAACAAAATTCCAAATGAAGATTGTGTCGTTGATGATAAAAATAGCAATGGATATTGGGTTCGTAGCCAGAACAAGGATACTCGTGATACTTGTTATAATGTCATATATGAAGGGTCAACTCTACACTTTTGTAATTGCAATTGGGCCCTAAATGGAAATGTCCGTAAACATGTTTTAAAAGTTGAGATGTTAGTGAGTAACACTGTTTTTGGGGATAATATAATGCCAAATGTCTCGAATTTTATTATCGAAAGGCAGAAAAATTTATTTGATTTAAATGAAACAACTATAATGAGCCCAAAATTCGAAATACAACTTCCATCGTGCTTCAATTCTCCTCCCAATCATTTTCTCCATAATGAAACAAACACGGATGATGCAGAGAATTCCTCACATCACGTTGATTCAACCATTGTAAGAACAAATAGTGCCTTAATTGAGGACGATGAAATTAAATATGTCATTTCATCAACTCAAGAGTATTTGAGGGGTTTATCATCCATGATTCCCACTAATTTGGAGCAGGCATATGTAGTGAATAACATTGTAGCTAATGCATACCAAGAGTGCCATAAAACGTGTTTCAATATGATAACTCCATCCAAGATCACTACTAGGAGGAAACATAGTTTTTTGAGCCCAATCAAGAGAAAAAGGAAACGTGGCCACGATTTCAAAGCAAGAACAGATAAACCACAGTTTCAAAAGGTTGGACGATTTCGTGCAATGAAAAAAAACATGAAAGAACAGTTGGAGTTAGCTTTTCAACGAAAAAAGAAATCTGGAGCAAGCATTTGATGTCCAACATTCAGTTCTACACAATATTGGTATGGAGTTTTGATAATATGTATTGTCATATGTAAAATACAATATATACTTATCTTCCCTATGTGATTTTTTTATTGTTATAGGCGAGGGATCCACATCTGCCAATGTTCAAAGATGTTGGGTCCAGTTATTTAATGATAATATTGTCGAGAGTAACTTTATGCTTCCACATACAGGTAGATCGATGATTCCTAACAAACGTAATTATTATATCACATTATATGTGAAAAATACTTATCTTCAATGCAATCATATTGTATATGATGGTGAATTTTTTATTTTTACAAGTGAGGCATCCAAACATATTGATGATCTAGACATGCCAACCAGTTCAAATCTACAAACAATCCAATTAATTCCAGACTTCAACTTATGAGTTATCGTGAAGGGTAAATAACTTTAAAGCATTTGGTAAAAATTATAGTGATGCTTTTTTGAATTTCTATTATGTCTTCTATTTAATAAAAACATGAAATAATGCCAAATTAAAATTCTTAGTTTTAACCATTGTTTATTTTTTCACTATATCAATGGTTAATATATGTATTACGTAGTGTAATGCTTCATGCTTTTACATTATTTAATATCTATGTATTCTAAATTTGATGGTTTTTTTTGTTGTTGTCCTCTATACATGAAGCGAGGACAATCTTAATATATGAGTATGAGGACCATGAGGGAAATATATGTAATAAAAGCCATGATATTCTCAATAAAATGGGTTTCATTACTTGAATTAATTCTCTTACTTATTAATGTAATGGATGTGTTGAATGCTTATGAACTATTGCTAGTTGCAAAATTTGTGGAGATGTATTACCTTTATGAGGGATGAGGGAAATATATCATAATAAAAGCCATGATATTCTCAATAAAATGGGTTTCAATACTTAAATTAATTCTCTTACTTATTAATGTAATGGATGCATTGAATGCTCATGAACTATTGCTTGTTGCAAACTTTGTGGAGATGTATTATCTTTATGCCTTTTATCTACTTTGTGGATTGAAACATTTGCAGTGATTCAAAAGATAACAAGCTCTTATCTTGCAAGAGGTTACCTTAACTAAACTTGAATTCAGAGGAGGCACTCTCTAGTCACAATCAGAAGTCTTTCTTTATTAAAATAAACATTGGTTATAAAAAGGATAAAAGGAACTCATTTTACAATCTAATATAGATAAATATTGAGTAAATAATCTAATATATTGAATGCTAGCTAAATATTAAGTATATAATCTAATAATCTAGTATATATACTACATCACTACATACTATGATGCACTAGTATATGTAGTAGACATTGCAAATATGTCTTTTTTTAGAGTATAGGAAGCTAGCATGGTGTATTCAAACTTTATTTTAAGTATTATTTTTAGTGTATATAATAGAATATCCACTAGTGTATGTACTAGCAATATACATTGATGTATATTCTAGTATATACACTAGTGTATATTCTAGAATATAAACTAGTGTTCCACATTATTCAAATAAAAACCTTTATCTATATATACAGGGTTATGTGTATTTTATCCATTAATGTAGTAGGAATTGCAAATATGTCTTTTTTTTAGAGTATAGGAAGCTATCATGCTTTATTCAAACTTTATTTTAATTATTATTTTTAGTGTACATACTAGAATATACACGAGTGTATATAAACTATATACACTAGTCTATATACTATAATACACACTAGTGTATATTGTATATACTATAATACACATCAGTGTATATTCTAGTATATACACTATTGTATGTACTAGAATACACACTAGTGTATATTATAGTGTATACACTAGTGTATATTCTAGTGTATACACTACACTAGTGTATACACTAAAATGTACACTAGTGTTCCAAATTATATATATATTTGGTTATGTGTATTTTTGTATCCATTAATGTAGTAGGAATTGCACAAATATATATCTTTTTTTTAGAGTATAGGAAGCTAGCATGCTTTATTCAAACTTTATTTTAAGTATTATTTTTAGTGTATATACTAGAATATACACTAGTATATATACTAGAAATATACGTTGATGTATATTCAAGTATATACACTAACGTATATTCTAGAATATACACTAGTGTTCCAAATTATTCAAACGTCATTTTAATTATTATTTTTAGTGTATATACTAGCAATATACATTGATGTATGTTCTAGTATATACACTAGTGTATAGTGTATGTACTAGTATATACACTAGTGTACATTCTAGTGTATACATTACAGTAGTATATACACTAGAATATACACTAGTGTATATTCTAGAATATACACTAGTGTCCAAATTATATATATATTTGGTTGTGTATTTTTGTATCCATTAATGTAGTAGGAATTGCACAAATATATGTCTTTTTTAGAGTATAGTAAGCTAGCATGCTTTATTCAAACTTTATTTTAAGTATTATTTTTAGTGCTAGAATATACACTACTGTATATACTAGCAATATACGTTGATGCATATTCTAGTATATACACTAGTGTATATTCTAGAATATATTCTAGTGTATATTCTAGAATATACACTAGTGTTCCAAATATTCAAATAAAACTCTCTCTCTCTCTCTCTCTCTATGTGTGGTTATGTGTATTTTATCCATTAATGTAGTAGGAATTGCAATCATGTGTCTTTTTTTAGAGTATAGAAAGCTATCATGCTTTTTTCAAACTTTATTTTAATTATTATTTTGTAATTATTATTTTTAGTGTATATACTAGAATATACATTAGTGTTCCAAATTAATCACATAAAACTCTCTCTATTCTTGGTTATGTGTATTTTTGTATCCATTAATGTAATAGGAATTGCAAATATATGTCCTTTTTTTGTAGTATAAGAAGCTAACATGCTTGATTCAAACTTTATTTTAATTAGTATTTTTAATGTATATACTAGAATATGCACTAGTGTATACTAGAATATACACTATACATACTAGTGTATAAACTAGAATATACACTTGTATATGTGTATATACTATGTATATTCTAGTATATATACACTAGTGTATATTCCAGTATATACACTAGTGTATATTATAGTATATACACTACACTAGTGTATATTTCAGTATATACACTAGTGTGTGTATATACTAGAATATACACTACACTAGTGTATATTCTAATGTATACACTAGTGTATATTCATATTAGCACCACTACACTAGTGTATATTGTAGTATATACACTAGTGTAGTGTATATACTAGAATATACACTACACTAATGTATATACTAGTGTATTATAGTTTTTTTCTTTTTAAGATTCCATTGGCATTCAAAGGATCCAAGCGAAAACATGGATTTATTCACCAAATGTTTTCAAATCTAAAAACTTTAATGTACAAAATCTTTTTGGAGGAAACTTATTTTCATGTATACACTATACATACTAGTGTACATACTAGAATATACACTATATACACTAGTGTGTATACAATGTAGTGTGTATACAATGCATATATCTACACTGATGTATATACACTAGTGTATATTCTAGTATATACACTAGTGCATATTGTATATACTATAATATACACTAGTGTATATACTATAATATACACTAGTGTTCCAAATTATTCAAATAAAACTCTTTATCTATCTATATATATATGTGGTTATGTGTATTTTTGTATCCATTAATGTAGTAGGAATTGCAAACATATGTCTTTTTTTTAGAGTATGGGAAGCTAGCATGCTTTATTAAAACTTTATTTTAATTATTATTTTGTAATTATTATTTTTAGTGTATATACTAGAATATACACTAGTGTATATACTAGCAATACACATTGAGTTATATTCTAGTATATACACTAATGTATATACTAGAATATACACTAGTGATCCAAATTATTCAAATAAAAATCTCTATCTATATATAGGTGGTTATGTGTATTTTTGTATCCATTAATGTAGTAAGAATTGCAAATATGTATTTTTTTAGAGTATAGGGAGCTAGCATACTTTATTCAAACTCTATTTTAATTATTATTTTATAATAATAATTTTTTGTGTATATACTAGAATATACACTTATACGGTAATGCAAATCCTCAAAATATTTAGTGGTATATACCAATGTTTATTACATTACATATAATGTAGATACTAAAATATAAATTATGAAAAAAAATTAATTATATATATATATATATATATATAAGTAAATAATTAATGATAAAAAATTAAATAAGACAAGTTCATTTCCAAATAAATAATGAATAATTACTAGAAACTAAAAATCTATAATATATATGAATTATAATACGAGTAATATAAATATATTAATAAAAGTTAGTGAAAAATAAATAATTTTCTTGAATTAAATATAAATAATTTTTGTATATAAAGAATAATGTAAAGGTAAAGAAAGTGAAACATTTTAATAAAGAATTTACACTAAAAAAATCCTATATAATTTAATTTAGTGGTTAAACTATTATGTTCATGATAATTAATTTAAAGATAAAATAATTCATGAAAATATTCTTTGTGTTAATTAATTGTAATTTTGTTTATTAATTTTGTTAATTAATAAATAAGCCAAAACATACTTTATTGATCACTATGCCTTTATTGATCACTATGCCAATAAATATAATTCTTAGTGTTACAAATTAATATTATATAAATCCCACCTATAACAAAATTATAATAGTACTCATATAATATTACACTAAAAATTATGTAAAACATAAAAATATTTTATATTTATTTTAACTTTGTTTTCTTTTTAATTTTTTAATTTTTAAAATAATTCAATCTTATTATTCTTTTTTAATTTTAATTTGATCTAACTCCACATGTTTTAAATTGGGTATAAAAAGTTATCAATTAAATTAATTAAACAAAAATTGAAAGAAAATTTGAAACATATGATTACATAATATTTAAATATAAAAATAATGTATAAATTAAAAAAACTTAAAAATTTACATATTTAATGATACTTTATTAAAATGATAATAAAACATTCAATTACTTTAACCTAAATTAAAATAAAGAAAATAAGATTTCATATTTCAAAAAAATAAAATGACATGAAAAAATGCTAAAAATAAATAAATAAATAAATTGTAAATACATAGTATAGAGATCTATACTAATTATTAAAAAAATGTTTTATAGCTCCATAATAAACATTAGTTTAAAAAATAGATTAATTTATCGTAAATTCAAATTATAGAGATCTAAACTAATTATAAAAAAAAGATATGTTTTATAGCTCCATGACACACAATAGTCTAGTAGTAGTTATGCTACTTTTTACATTGACTATTTCTATGGATACTCTCAGTGGCTTCCTCTTAGCAATGTTGTTGGATTGCATATGACTCAACCAAGCAAGTCTATTTCTAAATCCAACTTGACTTAGATTCACAGGTGTAAGCTTTGTGTGTTTCAAGATTCTTTGTCTCCTTCCTCTAGTTTCTTCATTCACCTATAGATGACAAAAAAACATAATTAAAAAAATAAGAATTATTGATAGCATTAAGAAGATCACTTGTATAACACTACAAAAATAAAACATAAGATCTCATGTATAAAACCAAAATATTTACTCACTGGTGTAGAATTAGGAGTGTTCTGCATGTGACATGTCTCATAAGTGTCATCTACTCCTATACCTTCTTGTAAGCAATTTTCTACGAAACTATGTGTACAAAGTACATATACAAACATGCTTAGTATATATGATTATATTTTTTTTAAAGAAAATTAAAAATATACAAATGAGAACAAGTGAACCTACACTTGCATATGCCACAGATGTGTATTCTTCATTCATCTCACGAGCATCTCTCTCCTTACTACCTTGATAGCTTTGCTTTCCTTTATCTATACTATCCCAAATTATACACATGTTCAAGTCAATTAACACACCAAGTTTTGAAAAAAACACATTAAAGAATAATGAACAATGAAATACAATTAAAATTTCAGCTACTTCAATCATATCATGGAATGCAATATCTTTATCCTCCTTAGTAGAACATGATCCTTTGTCACATAGAACCATTTGGTTGAGATCTTTGGTTATGTCATGTACACTTTATAAATTTTGATTTTCTTTCTCTTTGGAAATCTACACAATGTAAATAATGAATTCATGTCAACAATAAAAAAATGTACGTGTCATACCAACTAATTACACTTTAAAGTATATGAAAATAACAAATTCAAAATGAGAACGTCTTATAAAATAATAGTCTACTTCATTGAATTCATTGTTCTCCATAGTTGAAGATGGAACTTCATTGGAACATGTCACATTATGCATCTTTTTAATTTCAATTTGTCATGTATCTTCACGACATTTCGTTTCATTTGATTTATATTCATCTATGCGATCAACGATTCTCTCTAGCCCCTCAATACTCAATTCATGTTCATGACTCACATGTTAACATGAAATATACGTATAAGTTAATACACGCAAATTAAAGAAAATAAATAAATGAATAAATTCAAATCATAACATGAAAATTTGATATGAACACACCTCTTTGGATATCTCTTGCTCTACTAAACGGGCCGATGCAAGCTAATGTTGGTCACTTATGACGCTTTCATTGCAATGGACTTCTGGAAAAACAAAAATCTGAATGTCAAAAAGAAATATTAGAGGTACCTACACAACTTTTTGGAATATGGTGTAAGAATATGAAACGTGGACAATCGGATCACCTTCCAGAATATAAAACTTTTATTTATGGAAACTAAGCATAAATCCCAAAAAACAAGGTTCTTCTAAGGTTGGTATGTTATATTTTCCCCAAAAAATAATGAATGTGTTTGCATTGGTCCACGGGTTTGGTATGCAAATGGTGGAATTTTGTGAAAAAAATTATATAGAGTTGTAGATAACAGGTGTGTCTAGTGCAGCATTATTTTTCCATATTTATTTATGTTATATTTTTTATTTTTCAAATTAAGGAAGTCAGTGAGGCCCTAAAATGACAAGGTCGAGCGTTGGTCCACCACATCTTGGTCTTAACATAGTTAATGAAAGATATTTTTTTTAGGATGTAGGTGTTTGTGTCTTCTTGTGTGGGTTTTTTTCCGTTTTTTAAATAGGTGAGGCAATAAAAAGCTATAGCCGAAGCAAATAGCCTACCTTTTGTGTTAGATTGCTGTTAGTCCATTTAAAATTAAATAAAAAATAGAAAAATATAATAGATTTAAATAAAAATTACATATTCAGAATCTACAGACAGAGTTACACAAGTGTGTGAATTTTCATTAACAGTGGACAAGTGTGGCATATGGAAAATCATGCACGAAATAGGAGAAGTGGTACAAAACAAGTTTTTATGTCATAAGATAGTCCAAACCACTTGGTTGGGCAACCCGAACCTAAAACCAAAGTAGCCAAGTCATCCACCATGTTGGTTGGAAAAAAGGTACCGCCAAAATTCTAAATTTAAATCATGTGCACACGTAGTTTAAAACATAACACACATGCACTAGAAGCGCGATCGCACTCTATGGGTGTGCAGGCACTAAAAGTGTGCTCATGCTGCTTTGTGCACGTGCGTTAGGGACGCGTGCACGCATTTGTTAAGTAAACACTTTGTTTTGATTTTATTTTCAAGCATTTGCAATGGAATGATGATGAGGAGGAGGAGGATGATGACAATGATGATCAAATGAGGATGATGACTATGATGATGAGGAGGAGGATGACGACAATGATGGTGATGAGGATGATGACTATGATGATGAGGAGGATGATGACTATGATGATGAGGAGGAGGATGATAACTATGATGATGATGAGGATGCTGACAATGATTATGACTATGATGATGACTATGATGATGATGATGATGATGAATAATGATGATGATGATGATGAGGATGAGGATCACGATGACTATAAGTATGATGATGATTATTATTATTATTATGATGATGATGATGATGATTACAATGATGAGGAGGACGATGTTGATGACGACAATAATGATGAGGAGGAGGAGGATAATGACTATGATGATGAATAATGATGGTGATGATGATGATGATGAGGATGATGATCATGATGACTATTACTATGATGACAGTGATTATGATGATGATGATGTTGATGACGAAGATGATGATGATGATAAGGATGATGATGACTATGAATATGACTATGAGGATGAACAATGATGGTGATGATGATGAAGATGATGACGAGGATGATGACGATGCTGACGATGATGAGGAACAATGATGATGATGATGATGATAAGGATGATTTCAATGACGATGATGAGGATGAGGATGAGGATGATGATGACAATGATGATGATGATGAACAATGATGGTGATGATGATGATGATGAGGATGAGGATGAGGATGAGGATGATGATGATGACGACGATGATGAGGAACAATGATGATGATGATGATAGGTTTAGTTGAAACTTTGCTTTGATTTTATTTTCAAGCATTTGCAATGGAATGATGGTGATGGACAATGATGATGATGAGGATGATGACTATGATGATGATGAGGATGACGATGATGATGATGGTGAACAATGATGGTGATAATGACGATGATGATGATGACGATGCTGACGATGATGAACAATGTTGGTGGTGGTGATGATGATGATGATGATGAGGATGATGACAATGATGATGATGAGGATGATGACTATGATGATGACGACGACGACGATGATGATGACGATGACAATGATGATGAACAATGATGGTGATGATGATGATGACGATGACGATGGTGATGAGGATGAGGATGAGGATGAGGATGATGCCGACGATGATGAATAATGATGGTGATGATGATGATGACAATGATGATGATGATGACGATGATGAGGATGATGATGATGATGACGATGATGCGGAACCATGATGATGATGATAGGTTTAGTTGAAACTTTGCTTTGATTTTATTTTCAAGCATTTGCAATGGAATGATGACAATGAACAATGATGGTGATGATGATGACAAGGATGATGAGGATGATGATGATGATGATGATGTTGAGGATGATGACGACGACGACGATGATTATGATGATGACGATGATGATGATCGATGATGAGGATGATGATGTTGATGACGACTATGATGATGATGAGGAGGATGATAATGACTATGATGATGAACAATGATGGTGATGATGATGAGGATGATGAGAATGATGACTATGATGATGATGAGGAGGATGTTGGAGACATTTACCATCATACACACTCTTTAGTCAAATTGTC
>LPNX010995521.1:89535-104440 GCA_001517045.1 Pseudotsuga menziesii | reverse complement strand
GAAACTTATTTTGTTCCTGAAAAATTCCAATTCATGAGTAATTGTTAATAATTCTTTGATGAGATTGAATCTTAGTTCCTAGATCAGTGTGAAGAATTAATAGAGGAGGAGGAGGATGATGATGACGACGACGATGATGATGGTGAACAATGATGGTGATGATGAGGAGGAGGAGGAGGAGGATGATGACGACGACGATGATGATGGTGAACAATGAAGGTGATGATGAGGAGGAGGAGGAGCAGGATGAGGATAATGATGATGATGATGATGATGAGGATGATGATGAACAATGTTGGTGATGACGATGATGATGAGGATGATGACAATGATGATGACTATGATGATGAAGAGGATGAGGATGACGACGACGACGACGAGGATGATGACAATGACAATGATGATGAACAATGATGGTGATGAGGATGAGGATGAGGATAAGGACGAGGATGATGATGACGACAACGATGAGGAATAATGATGATGATGATAGGTTTAGTTGAAACTTTGCTTTAATTTTATTTTCAAGCATTTGCAATGCAATGATGATGATGATGACTATGATGATGATGAGAAAGATGATGATGATGATGATTATGATGATGACGACAATGATGATGATGATGATGGTGAACAATGATGGTGATGATGATGAGGATGATGATGATGATGATGATGATGATGATGATGAGGATGAGGATGATGATGATGCCAATGATGAACAATGTTGGTGATGATGATGATGATGAGGATGATGACTATGATGATGAAGAGGATGAGGATGATGAGGATGATGATGATAATGATGACGATGACAATGATGCTGAACAATGACAGCGATGATGATGATGATGAAGGTGAGGACGAGGATGATGATGATGGTGAAAACAATGATGATGATGATAGGTTTAGTTGAAACTTTGCTTTGATTTTATTTTCAAGCATTTGCAATGGAATGATGATGATGAACAATGATGATGATGATGAGGAGGATGATGATAATGATGATGATGATGATGATGATGACTATGATGATGATGAGGATGATGATGATGATGACGACGACGATGATGATGATGGTGAACAATGATGGTGATGATGATGATGATGATGATGCAGATGATGATGATGAGGATGAGGATGGTGATGATGACAATGATGAACAATGTTGGTGATGATGATGATGATGAGGATGATGACAATGATTATGATGATGATGATGACTATGATGATGAAGAGGATGAGGATGATGACGACGATGATGATGAAGAGGATGAGGATGATGACGATGATGATGATGATGACGACGACGACAATGATGATGAACAATGATGGTGATGATAAGGATGAGGAGGAGGATGATGATGATGAAGACGACGATGAGGAACAATGATGATGATGATGATAGGTTTAGTTGAAACTTTGCTTTGATTTTATTTTCAAGCATTTGCAATGGAATGATGATGATGAACAATGATGATGAGGAGGAGGAGGATGATGACAATGATGATGATGAGGATGATGACTATGATGATGATGAGGAGGAGGATGACGATGATGATGATGACAACGACGATGATGATGACGGTGAACAATGATGGTGATGATGATGAGGAGGAAGAGGATGATGATGATGATGAGGATGATGATGATGACGATGATGAACAATGTTGGTGATGATGATGATGAGGATGATGACTATGATGATGAAGAGGATGAGGATGATGACGACGATGACGACGATGATGATGATGACGATGTCAATGATGATGAACAATGATGGTGATGATGATGATGATGAGGATGAGGATGACGATGATGACGACGACGACGATGATCAAGAACAATGATGATGATGATGATAGGTTTAGTTGAAACTTTGCTTTGATTTTATTTTCAAGAATTTGCAATGCAATGATGACGATGAACAATGATGATGTTGATGAAGATGATGACTATGATGATGATGATGATGAGGATGGTGATGATGATTATGAACAACGACAATGATGTTGATGACGATGATGAGGACGAGGATGATGATGATGGTGATGATTATGACGATGATTATGATGATGATGGTGATGATGATTACGATGATGAGGATGATGATGTTAATGACGATGATGATGAGGAGGAGGAGGATGATAATGACTATGATGATGAACAATGAGGGTGACGATGACGATGATGATGATGAGGATGATGATCATGATGACTATTACTATGATGACGGTGATTATGATGATGATGATGATGATTGCGATGATGAGGATGATGATGTTGATGACGAAGATGATGATGACTATGAAGATGACTATGACGATGAACAATGATGGTGATGATGATGAAGATGATGATGAGGATGATGACAATGATGACGATGATGAGGATGAGGATGATGATGACTATGAAGATGACTATGACGATGAACAATGATGGTGATGATGATGAAGATGAGGATGATGATGATGATGATGATGATGATGAAAAATGATGGTGATGATGATGATGATGAACAATGATGGTGGTGATGCACAATGATGGTGATGATGACGACGACGATGAAGAACAATGTTGGTGATGATGATGATGAGGATGATGACAAGGATGGTGATGAGGATGATGACTATGATGATGAGGATGATGATGATGACTATTATTATGATAACAATGATGATGAATAATGATGGTGATGATGATGAGGATGAGGATGAGGATGATAGGTTTAGACTATATTGTAGTGCTGGTGATGATGATAGTTTTTAGACTATATTGTAAAAATACTTGAAATAATCATGAATACGAAGTCATTGTTGAAGAACGCTAGTCATTAAATGAAATAAACGTTAATGAGTAAATGCTCTAAATGTTAAATAGGGGCGCGCACGCATTTAAGTTTGCGTGCACATCAATGCGCATGCGGTCTTATACACATGTGCACGTGCTTAAAGGTAGGTGCGCGCACCTGTTAGTAGGTAGAAAAAATAGAGTTTTGGATTCCTCGGATAGCTATTTTCATGAGTTTTCTTTTGTTGTTTGCGGGTTTTGTGCTCCTGAACTGTGCAATTTGGCTCACAATCCATCACCACTCTTTGATCTATTGGATAGAAGCTCACTCTTGGAATCTAACAAACATATTCAGTGGTCCTGGAAGTTAGTGGAAAGATTCACACTACAAGTTTTCATTGGAAGAAGATATCATTTTGAATAGGTATGGTGAATTGTAAATAATTGTTTTAATTCACAAGCTTTCAGATCATTTCATTGATTTATGTTTTATGATATGCCTACAACAATATCTCTCTCATAGACAACATTTGATTTCACAAGAATAAATCCCAACTTCACATCTAAATAAGTCTCATATTCTCCATACAAGATGAAGTATGCAATGTTAACTAATTTACATTTGCACATGAATATATTTTGATTTTAAACAATGATGGCATAGATGAAGTTATCTCTTGAGACTCTTCAATTTAAAAAAAAAAACCTTTGAAGTAATCATGGGAGAGGGTCCATATTGAATAGTTCACCCAAGTTGTCCATATTCTCTATACAAGATGAGGTATGCAATGTAGACCAATAACCATTTGCACATGAATATATTTTGATTTCCCATAAGGATGGCATAGATGAGGTTCTCTATTGAGACTCTTCAATTTTTATAAAAACCTTTGAAGTAATCATGGGAGAGGGTCCATATTGAACAGTTCACCAACTTGTCCATGCTCTCCTCTTCATGCTAGATTTATCATAACATGCCTTTGAGCTTGACAGGGATGTATCTACCTTGATTATTTCTCCTTTTTTCGAGGGATTTGCAACCTCCTCATTTCACTCATCTTCTTTTGACTTCCAATACTTTTTGAACACAAAGGAAGTCAGAATCCTATAGCTGTAATACCTGCAAACTTGACTATCTTTACTTGACTCAAATAGAGTATAGAAATGAAAATTTGGTCCGAACATAAAGAGAAACCTTTAATCAACGATTATGTATCAATGCCAATAATTAGCATACTAACATATCTGTAATTTAGTTATTTATGTTGGAATGCATCATGTATCTTGTATAATGAAACTAATACCTTATTTGTTTCTTCTTATTTAGGGGTAGACCTCATAGTTTTGATAAAGAAACTTTCAGATATGGGCAACTCACGTAATAGAGAAAGAGAAACTAGAAGGAATATTCCCATTGAAAAGGAAAATGAGGTAAGAGAAAGGGCCAGGTTGGCAATGGAGAGAGTGAGACATGGTCTAGACATTTCCACTGATACTGTGTCTGATCCTAACAGAGTTGATGACATAAAAACCTCTACTTCAGAACCATGCGTGAAGCGATTGCTTCCAACGAAGCCAACTCAAGTTCCAACATCAACATAGTCTCCAAACAACAATCCATTAATGAGCCATGTTGAAGCTCTTGAAGACATAGGTGTATTGAGAGACGTTGAGTATGAAGCATTGGACCTAGCAGCAATGATTAATTTGCAATCTCTTCCAAAAGACCACAACCATGTCAAGCACACTCCCAATATGGACCGACATGTGAATGATTCACCACAACAAAGAATCGCTGGGATTCGTAGCTCATGTCCACCTTTCCCACCTCGACTATCTACTGCAAGAAAAAGGACTCCTAGACGTATCCATGTGGATGAAATTTGTTTGTCAGGCCTTGAAGGTAAGTTTCCTAAACGCACTATCGATTGTCAATGTAACAAATTAATGAAGGAATATTTTGAATCCAAAGGCGATGCAGGTAAATGTCAATTATTACTATGTTTGTTAAAGTCAAATTGTTTAGTTGTTGTTATGAGAATTATGGGCATAAATATGGTTAGAATTTTAGAGGCTAACAATCATATTGTTAGAAATCTCCAATATGCTTTTAATGCAATTGGGAAGACGTCCTATACTAAAGATCTTTGTGCGGCTCATCATGTGTTATTAGAATCAGTTGTAAGCAAGTCCACATGGCAACATCGCCTCCTTTCAAACAGTTCTCAGATACTTAAATTAAATAGAAAAACTGTTCAGAAGTACTCTGTTATAAGAGAAAATATGTAGACTGCAGGTGGAAAATATTGTTGGGATTTTGTCGGCAAGTTTCCTCATCAAGGTATGAATCTAATTGATGATGTTAAGGAATTAGTACAAACGTTCTGGCATGATCATACCAGACCTTCATCTAATTAAAGAGATGTGCTAAAGCTGAGAAAAGGTTCTACTGAACATGAACCCCACGTCAAACACTTCCTTTACACAACATAGAATGAACTCTATGAGAGATTCAAGAATCAGCACACACAATTGAACCTGGGCCGAAGGTCCTTTGAGAAATGTAAACCATGGTACGTTCGTATATGCATTGATTGAAACACATGCTATTGTAGATACCATGTAGAATATGAATATTTGTATGACACGTATAAACATATATCTTCTGATTTGCATACCAACCTTGAGCAGGGCTACAATGAATCCGTAATACCACCGAATGCATCGAGATATTTTATTGTCAGCATCATGTGTCCAAGGCATGAAGGACAAAAATACTATGGAAAATCATGTCTATATGGGAATTATTCCGGGTGCAGTGGGTTTGCTCTTTTGAACCGTTGCATTCATGGAAGTGATGAGCATCAATTTGGCAATATGAGCGTGGAGATGTAGAGCTTCAAGTACATAACCTATCAATCAGATAGTGTGAAGGAAAGTAAAAGGATTTCATTGGTGAAGTCACATGTGCAAATTATTATTGCATGTTTTTCCTCTTACATGTTCAGTTTCTACATATACATTCTTTAAAGGTTGCATTCTAATACGAACCTTGTTTTCATGGTGACAAGTACGGGTATGTATTTTTTGATGGAGTTCTACAAGAAAACCGAGCAGTATGTTTAACATGTGCATGTAGCACGATGGCAGGATGAGTAGTACAAAAAATGCAGGGACAACTTTCCCATTGGGACCATATTGTCAATTGTGGATTTTGCAGAAAACTACAACCTTCAGCCACAAAATGAAATTCAGAGTCAATACTACCATTCCGACCAAGTCAACATCATGGTACATATTACATATAGGCATGGCCCTGAGAGAAGCTTAACAACAGAATAATACAGAAGGAGACAAACTTTTACATAAGTGATGACATATGTCATGATATGCATTATGTGCAACATTGTTTTCAAATTTTCTATGATCAGCTAAAGGAGGGAGATATACATATGGATCAGCATTGGATATGGTCAGATGGTTGTGCGGTCTAGTTCAAAAATTCCTGAGTCTTCCAATGGATGAGTATGTTACATAAGACTTATAATGTGCTGCATATATGGAACTAATTTGAGACTGGGCATGACAAAGGTGAGCATGACGGGGCCGATGCATGCATTAAGACCGCACTACAAAGGGAGGAGATGAGGTTTACGAGAAACCCCCATATCAAAGATGCAGAATCCATATTTCAATGGTGCTCTGCAACAATGTCAGAACGAACTAAAGTGGTAGGAAGGTCAATCATGAATTTTTGGCATGTGGTTGACATAGATCGATCACGTTCCTATAGTTGCGGCACAGTACAAGGAACACGTGGATTTCATTCTGTTCGAAGCTCAAACAACCCCCTATTTGAAATATGGACGTGGAAACTTGCTTGCTTTTGCGGCCCTTGTAGCAGTGGTGAATGGGATGAATGTGAATGCATGGATTGGGTTGATGATTGGGATCGTGTGTCACTTGCAGTAGACCCACGTGTAGTCAATGAAACAACCCCCTTAGAGGAGGGTCAGTCAGTGATTTCGACAGACTACGACCATATCTCAGATCTTGTACAACTAGGACACATATATGCAGTTGTTGCCCCAAAATACAATGAATGGGGCCCGAATTATTGGTTGGCACGATGAATTCAAGGTAATCAAATACTTAACGGATCATTGATTGACGATGAAGGCAATTAATTTCCTATTGGCTCGATGGTGGTTGAGGGTGAATATATTACACTAGATGGGAAATCAAGAAGAACTAGCGGGCATGTATTCATTGATTGCAGACCAGGTTCTATGGTCTATCACTTCACAAACTTGATTATTGGCACGAACATCCATCTACAGACAATGTCAATGAAGAGCTCAACCAAGGTACGTTACTTATTTCCTCATTCAGAGCACAAGGATTGATGGAGGAAATTAGCAACATAGAGGATCTAGCTGGCTATATTGAATGAGATTGGGTAATTGCACTTACACTCCACTTGGATGCCAGTTCCATGAGTGATTGAAATTGACAGCTACTATTAAAAAAAAGATGATCATGATAACTTACTCCGCTTTCTATGTGAACTTTTCAAAATCCTTTCCCTTTCCATCTATATTGATGTCATGTCTGAATATATAGCATGTATAAATACTTATTACCAAGTATGATCTGTTTTATGCACCATCTTGGTAATAAGTATTTATACATGCTATATATTCAGACATGACATCGATATAGATGGAAAGGGAAAGTATTTTGTAGAGTTTGCATAGAAAGCGGAGTAATTTATCATGATCATCTTGTCTTTTAATAGTAGCTATCAATTTCAACCACTCATGGAACTGACATCCATATTTTGGCGTGTTAGCTTGCACAAGCACACGATTGTCTACATTTGACTATTTTGACTAGAGACAAATGAATATTTTCTCCATCCCTTTCACACTACTTCTTGTTAGACAATAAAGCTATGTAAGAATACAAATTTTCATCATTTGCATTTTCAATTCCTTCTGTTCTTTTTAATCAGAGATTGAATTATCTGAATGTAACTTTCAAGTGAAAATGTTTGATGCATGTATCTTCAATAGACACCCTTCACCGGTTTAATCTTTTACCCATGTTTCTCTTACATTTGCTACAGGAGTTTAAACATCATGTCCTTCATAGGTTTGCTAACTCCGCACTTAATATTGTTTTCTACATGTCATGCTTGGTAAACCACTATCTTTGCAACTTTCTCTCCAATTTGTGTTGCATCGGGCTACTAATCAAAAAATAATTTCTCTAATATTGTGAAATGGTATTTGACTTGTGCATTATGCTTTCATCTCTAAATTTTAATTGCTATTCTAGTAATTTTTTATCCTTATTCTATTTGAGTCAATAATTATAATTGAATGAGAAAGCAGAAGGTATAACATAGAGCAAGGTCAAAGAGTTGTTCATGTTTAAGAGATACAATTTCTATAACATTTTTTCTATCCTTTTTTGGAGAAATATAGTTCATGCCCAATATTTGTTGTGTTGGACCCAAATCCTTCATTGCAAATTGACTTCCCAAGCCCTTCTTCAACCTTTTAATAATGCTCTTACCATGCCCAACAATTAGCATGTCATCTCGGATCGAGAGTGACCAAGTGTCCTTGAACGACCTTTTCATGCGATTGCATCTCGACATAACTCGGCAATCAAAGTTCAGATCGATGAGCCATCAACTCCATTAGTCTCCTAGCATGCCATTGCCTCTAGAGGGCCCTCTCCTCCGTGTTTTCATGGCCCAGTGATTCCACTGTGCATCGGTTTCGTAAACTAGGGTTTTGCTCAGTTTCCTTCAATGAAACTCTTGCATTGGTGGGTCAACTCTGAAAATCCCTCCTCTGTTCTAGTCTTTGTGGTGTTCTCATGTTGAAATTGTCCATACACACCTATTGGAGCCAATGTCATGCAATCTTATTGCTCCATTTGTTTTTTCGCTCCCGGACCGAGAGTGACAAAGTGTCCTTGAACGACATTTTCATGCGACTTGCAACTCGACATAACTTGAAAACCAGAGGTCGGATCGATGTGTTGTTGACTCCGTTGGTCTCCTGGCATGCCATTACCTCTAGAGGTCCCTCTCCACCACATTTTCATGGCCCAGTGACTCCACTGTGCATCGGTTTCGTAAATTAGGGTTTTGCTCAATTTCCTTCAATGCAACTCTCGCATTGGTGGGTCAACTTTGAAAAACGACCTCCGTGCCAGTATTGGTGGTGTTCCCATGTCGGCATTGGCCATACACACTTGTCAGAGCCAACAACATGCAATGTTGCTGCTCCGTTTGGTTTTTCGTTCCCGGACCGAGAGTGACCAAGTGTCCCTGAATGACATTTTCATGTGACTTGTAACACGACATAACTCAGAAAACAGAGGTTGGATCGATGAGTCGTCAACTCCGTTGGTCTCCTAGCATGCCATTACCTCTAGTGGGCCCTCTCCACCACGTTTGCATGGCCCAGTGACTCCACTATGCATCGGTTTCGTAAACTAGGGTTTTTCTCAGTAGATTTATTGATGTTGTAATTTGTTGTAATAAGAGGTTCTAGATATGTTATATGCTTGGAAAGAGTTCCCTAAAGGGATGTATCTTTATGGTGTTAACGTACACTTGGACTAGGTATTATTTGTTTTGGTTGCCTTGTGATATTAGGATGAAGATAAGTGAAATATTGGACCATAGTGAGCACCTTCACACACATGTTGAGGAGAACAAATGAGCATAGTAACCACCTTGGCACACATATTGAGGATAAGCATTGGAGCATTGTAACCACCTCTGACACATATGTCGAGGAGCATTGGGAACAAGAATATGTGGTACACAACTAGAGGAGGAATGCATTACATGATGAAACTTGGATATGCATGAGAACAATATGGTTTATGTATGTAAGTAAACCTTGGAGAAGGAGATATAATACTAGAGGAATTGATGGTTGTCTTGCAGAATCTATAGCTTTTGTTGTCAAGGAAAAGGAGTTAGAATTAGGGTTCCAACCCTGTAGAAGATACAAAGAAAAGAGCTAATGTCTTTGGTGATATTGCAGTCTTGTTCTTGTGTGATACATGGAGGTTAGGGAAAGACCATGGAAAACTTAACTTGATAAGTCTCGAGCTTCTTTTGATTCCTTGCTTAGAAGAATATTTTTTAAGTTTAGTTGATTTTCCATGGAGGTCTTGGTGCTTGTGTTGATGCAATAAACAAAGACCTAGGGTTTGAGGAATCATTCTAGGATAGACATGTTGATGTCGAAACTGGTGCTAGACTTGTCTAAAATGCCATGTGCTTCTATGATGAAAGATGATTAGGGTTTATAAACCCTAACGAGGAAAACAATTATAGCGTGGATACCTTAATGCATGCTAGGGTTTCATGAACTACAATCTCGTTGAGACTTGCATACTAGGGTTTCATGAACTACAATTGCATGCTATAACTAGGGTTGAGAAGTTATGAGATGAAACACATGTACATGTACAAATTGAAAACCAACTAGGGTTTTATGAGCTACAATTGCATGTTATAACTAGGGTTGAGAAGTTATGAGATGGAACTAGGGTTTTGTGACCTCTTTAAAAGCTATGAGATGGAAGTAGAAACACATGTACATGTACAAATTGAAAACCAACTAGGGTTTTGTGACCTCTTTAAAAGCTATGAGATGGAAGTAGAAACACATGTACATGTACAAATTGAAAACCAACTAGGGTTTTGTGAACTAAAATTGCATGCTATAACTATTGTTGAGAAGTTATGAGATGGAACTAGGGTTTTGTGACCTCTTTAAAAGCTATGAAATGGAAGTAGAAACACATGTACATGTACAAATCCAAAACCAACTAGGATTTCATGAACGACAAATTGCATGCTATAATTAGGGTTGAGAAGTTATGAGATGGAAATATGGATTTATGAGCTCTTTACAAGTTATGAGATGGAAAAGAGAAACACACCTACGGTTTCATGAACTACCATTGCATGCTAGGGTTTCATGAACTACAATCTCATTGAGACTTTCATACTAGGGTTTCATGAACTACAATTGCATACTAGGGTTTCATGAACTACAAATTGCATGCTATAACTACGGTTGAGAAGTTATGAGATGGAAATATGGATTTATGAGCGCTTTACAAGTTATGAGATGGAAAAGAGGAACACACCTACGGTTTCATGAACTACCATTGCATGCTAGGGTTTCATGAACTACAATCTCGTTGAGACTTTCATACTAGGGTTTCATGAACTATAATTGCATACTAGGGTTTCATGAACTACAATTGCATGCTATAATTTCATGATCTACAATTGCACGCTATAACTAGGGTTGAGAAGTTATGAGATGGAAGTAGGGTTTTATGACCTTTTTACAAGTTATGTGATGGAACTAGAATGGTATGGTATGTTATCTGTTAGTATGGTATGGTATGGTATCTTAGTACATGGTATGATGTTAGTATCATAGGGTATTGTAGGGTATGGTATGGTATGGTATGGTATGTTAGAATGGTATGATGTTAGTATGTTATGGTATGTTATATTAGTTGGTAGGGTTTCATGAACTCTTTACAGGTTATGAGATGGAAGTAGAAACACGTACATGTACACATCCTAAACCAACTAGGGTTTCATGAACTACAATTTCATGCTATAACTTGGATTGAAAATGGCCCTCCTCCTCATGTTTTCATGGCCCAATGTGTCTAGATATCACTAAGAAATCACATATTGCAGCATTATATTATTCATGTACTAGAATATAAGCCAACAACCTACATAATAAAACTAGGGTTCACATATTGAGACATGGAACTACAAACTAGGGTTTTATGAACTCTTTTGATTTGAAAATCAAATTAGACTAGTTAGTATCATTTAGGTAGAAACCAAAAGGCCATATAGCCCTAGGCTACACTTACAAATTGAAAACCAACTAGGGTTTCATGAACTACAAATTGCATATTATAACTAGGGTTCACAAGTTATGAGATGAAACTAGGGTTTTATGACCTCTTTAGGTATATATCATTAGATTGGTTAGTATCATTTATGTAAAAACCAAAAGGCCCTATACCTAGGCTATGCACATACATGAAATAATTTTATTGGGATTAATATGAACTACTTACTATTTCATATGTTCACAAATGCAAATACCAATGTGTGCAAATGCTAGGAACAATACTCAAATTATCAAATTGTTACAATTGAATTAAACCCTAGGTTATGAATTGAATTTCTTTGTTATCCTAAACCCTAGCTAACACTATTGTAATTGATGAATAGTTACATGCTAGACTTTCCTGAAATGATAATCCTAGCTAGACTTGCCTGAAATGCCATGTAATTCTATGATGAAAGATGATTAGAGTTTATAAACCCTAACAAGGAAAACAATTATAGTGTGGAGATTTGAATTTTAGCTTCTATTATCTTTATGATTGGGTAGATTCTAGCATTGGTTATGCATGCTAATTTGAGTTAATTTTGGGTTGAATTTGTTAAGTAAACTTTAATGGTGTTTATTTCGTTAGATATCTTAAGTGCAGACCTTTGGATAGTTCATCATGAACTTGTGTAGGCCATTAAGATGATGATTAAGGAAAATCCTTTGAAATAAAAGGAACTTGCTAGCCAAAATGTTCCTTCAAACCATGATTGTACACCCAAAGAGAACATGTCGCTACCAAAGGAAGGATCAATATGGATGACAAGATAGGAAGTGAGTGGGTAAGATAGGAAGGCAAGCAAGTGACCTTAGGCTATGATAGGTGGGTAAGAAGGTTATTAGGGCTGCCCTAAATAGGATATTACCTGTTAGGGTTTTCTCATTGATTATAAAGCCTAGGTTATGCATGCTAACCTTTAAACCTCAGTTAGGGTTAGGGTTTTCTCATTGATTCTAAACCCTAGGTTATGCATGCTAACCCTTAAATCGTTAAAATTGCAACAAGTACAATAGCTCGTTAAAATTGCAAGTGCTCAATAGATCGTTATAGAAGATGCATATTCATGAACTTGTTTCATTTTTTATTTGTCAAGGAAGAACAATTTTTATGGGACGTTATCATTATGGGATGTTTTTATTTCAATTATGCATGTGGTTGAAGCATGTTAGTGGTGTTGATGGGACGTTATCATCATATCGTACAAAGTCAACCTCTCTTGCAACCAACATAAAAGTATTTCCAGCCAATCATTTAGCATTATGACAACCCTATATTTCACTTTTTAGCTTGTCAAGACAAAGGTACAATCTTTTTAAGTAAACATCAGTGATAAACAATTTTATAAGTGACAAATTTCCAAGCCAATGGGACGGTTAAACCAAATCAAATTTCCAGTCAAGTAAAATGTTTTATGACAGTCCAAGATGTAATTTCCAGTCAAGTAAAATGTCTTATGACAATCCGAGATGTAATTTCCAGTCAAGTAGGAATGATAACAAGTATATTCACTTGGCTTTTGATGACACAATGACTTGCAAGCAATTCAAGGACTTTTCTAGTATTTTTCCAAGTTATGGATGTTTATATACCACTGTCAAATTTGTTTAAGTATGGTTGGGAATGATTGTTTATATATAGTCCCTTTAGGGTGTCTTTGTGCCACTTTAAATTGGGTTATGGACAAATTTGAGGTGAGGCGTTAGTGAGTGGGTAAGATAGGAAGGCAAGGAAGTGACCATAGGATATGATAGGTGGGTAAGAAGGCTATTAGGGCTGCCCTAAATAGGATATTACAATGAATAAGTTAGGGAAGCATAGGATGAGTTAGTGGTGTTCTAGGGATGTCCAAAATGGATATTACAGTTAGAGATATAGGGAGAGTCGCGGGGGTCTAAGTAGTGTGGAAATGAAAGGAATAATCCTTGCTTTAGAGAGAGGGAAAGGTAGGAGTGTAGGGAAAGGGTTTTAGCAAGGGTTAGGCTAGAATATAATGGTTTAGGTGTGTCTTATGGCTACCTAATAGGTAGTATTATAGTCTAGTTTGATAGATAGTCCTAGGGTTAGTCAAGGATAGAAAATGGAGTAGAAGACCAAAGGTTAGAATTACTATGTAAATACCAAAGGTAGAAAAGTGCTTTCTATTGCAATTTAGACAATGAATAAGACTGTATTTTTTTGTTAACTAAACTACAGTGTTAAATTTTTTATGCATTTTATTGTTAACATACGGACTTTATTGCTTCATCAACAATAAGTATTGCAAGCACATCAATTGTAAACTACTACTGTAAAGAATTAAAAAATGATATATTAATATACAAAAATTTGTAATCATATACAAAATATGGCAACTCGTGCTGTATACAAAATATGGCAACTCACGCCCTATACAAAATATGACAACTCATGCCAAAATGCCACATCATGGCTAGTGTACATAGGAGGTTCTCTCAATCCTATTGCCTACCCCTGGAGCTCCTAGGTCCAACTCCAAAATCGATCTTCCTCTTCTTCGAGCTAGAGGAAGTTCGGTTCTTCCGGCTGCTTCGACCACCTCCCCTTGAACTCTGAAATGACAACAATCAAATGCCAACTCCTACAGGAAATTATAGAAGTATAAAACACAATTTAAATATCGAAATTACGTTTTCAAATTTTAAATAGCTCACCTGAGACGAGACCGTAAGTGGTGAGCGGATTACCCTCCTCCGTGATCCAAGTCTCTCGGCAATGCCACCCTGCAACATTTAAACAGTAATGATAACTCATACAATTTATTGCTATGTTAATTTTCATTAATATTAAACAAGATTTTCATAAACTAATCAATCTCATCGTGAACACAATAGGATGGTCCTGGGGGCTAGCAGGTGGAGCAATCAATTGCTCCTCAGGGGTGGCAGGTGAAGCAGTGGGATGTACAACCTGCTCTGATGCTAGGGTGGATGGCATAGTGGAGGATGTAGCCATATCAATGTTGTCTACAACACTAGGGGGCACGGTGGGAGAGGGCGTGGACTGGAGTGGGCGAAGTGGTGATGTGCGGCGATAAATGCCAATTGGCTGTAGAATGGAATGAGCCACCCTGGAAGAGGAAACAAGGGTGGTGGGGGAATATGGAGAATGGGGATGAAGTCTG
>LPNX010995521.1:59945-89504 GCA_001517045.1 Pseudotsuga menziesii | reverse complement strand
GGGGGTGGTGGGATCTGGATGGAAGTGTGGTGGTGGGTGGGAGGCAAGGGATGGATGGAACGAGGTGGGGAGGGATACAGGGAAAGGGACATGTATGACAGGGGCTACACTTGGCATATATGGTGGGAAAAAGGCAGTCGGTGGAGAGATAGTGACATTGATGTGCCTATGTGGCGGGACCTGCGTACATATTCATGGCATCGTGTATTCGTACATAAAAAATATAACTATACGAATCTAAGCCATTAAAACTGAAATTAAATTTATACTTTATTACAAGATACCTGCTCACGAGGGGATCTACTGATCCCTGGTGGGGATGGCTGGTCACTCAATCCTGTGGACACCTGTTCATTTGCACAAATATATTTAGATTCAATTAGTAAATATTAAATAAATATGCGACGATTGACAAGAACTAATTTAGTGATACAATAGAAGTCACAAATCAATCGACATAACATCAATGATATGATGGTGATAATAACAGTCCCAAACTTGCATAATAATTTTTAAATTATGATTTTGAGGGATGTTACATTTTTCTCTATTTTAGAGAATATCCACAACATTTATGGGCTTACTCCTTAGACTTTCTCTTCGATCCTTGAAATGATATTCAAAAATTATATGCTTGTCTTGTGCAATATCAAAGGATGGATGATTTGTAGGGTAAGTGTTTGTCATATTTTCCCTATAACTATATCTTCGAAAATTGTATCCATTATTGATGCTAAAGTTTCCTTATATACGAATTAGTTGACTAGTTAACCCTAGTAAACCTTGCTTATGCGTCATTTCATTTCGGGTCCAGAGAGTTGACATGGTTATGAGTTCTCTTCTCCTCCTATTTCAAACCTAATTTTTTAAGGTTTCCTAATTGAGAATACCCTTCTTAGTACATTTTCTTCTAAGTTTCTATTATATGTAGCATACTAAGCAGATAATGGTTATTTTCACATATTAAATTATTGGCAATACAACTAAGACCCAATTAATTAATTACCAATTTAATTATCTAACCCATCATCTTGGTGCATCTCCATGTAAATGTTTTCACATAGGTTTTTTCTAGGTCCCTCATTTTTTCACCAATGTCAAAAATACTTCCTAGCTTGTTACCAATTAAGGTAAGAGAACATTTCATCCATTTTTGAAGGAATTGAATGAAATTTAAGATAGTGTGGTAGAATATTTTTTTTTCTCTCATGACCTTGTTAGAAAAACAGGACCTTGGAGCAATAACAATAAACAACAAACATGATGCAAATATTAAAACAAATTACAAGAGAGACACATATCTTGGACGGAAAGATTAAATACTAACATTAAATTTAATTACTGAAAGAAAACTACCTGTGTGTATGGTGTCGGGATGTCCTCTGCAGCTGCCATGGCTCCATCTAGATTAAAGGAACCAGCGTCCTCCCACCCGTGTGTTGGAGACTCGACACTGAATAATTGTACATTAAAAAAAATCAAGTCATCAACATCTGATTCTAAGTTAAATTTATTAGAAATCATGACATTAAATAAAACAATGACTAACCTAGTGTAGGTCTCTGTGCCATGCTCCTGTGTGGGAACCTGGCATGGATGCCCACAATGAAAACAATAGTGTGGCACTGGTCTCATCGAGCTAGATGGATCCACCTGGCTACCACCTGTATGTGCTCTCCCTCTCCCACCACCAGTAGACCGTGCAGAAGTGTGTCTCTCGGGGGGGGGGGTCCTGCTCGCTCTGCGAGGACATAGCCACAAATGCGGTATGCCTGAGAAGGTGTCGTGTGGCACGTCTGACAGACTTATGAATCTCATCTAGCCCGCTACCTAACCCAGGGGGTTGAGGAGGCAGGTTTGGCTCTCGCCTAGGTGTAGCAGGTCCTTTGAGTGGGTTCCGGTGGGAGAGGTAGATCTTGGGCTGAGCCAAAACCGACACCCTAAAACTCGGTGATGTCGAAGTAGTTCACATAGAACCCTGACACAAACTCAGCCCACAGTTTCATGAGAAAATACTGTGGGACCTCGACATTGTTGCATGGAGGCTTGTCGAATACCATGAACCATCTCTTCCTCTAGTTTTCTCTCCATGGCTAGTAATTTTACATCAGTCCATGTAAACTCACCTCTTCCTCACATCTAGAGGCTGTCCTGTTTTGGGATCTATAAATTTGCTCTACAGTTGGGATTTTGTGATATTCAGGTTTTTTATATCCTCTTTGGATATACCAGTGCTATAATGCTCTCTCATTCGAGCCCTATATTCGCTCAAACTGGTTATCTCATTGTGGGCAATGTTGATAGATTCTATAATGTTTTGTATTGATGTGGCAAGGGAAACCCGGGAGGGTTCCCTCATGTTCTTCAATTCATCACTCAAAATTCTTAATTGGTTTAAATCCCCGTGTAATTTATCTTCAGGGTTTTCTTCTTCGTTTAATTCGGAGTTTGGGTCCTCTGTTTGGTTTGTTTCATTCATTTCTTCGGATGGTTCATTGGTATTGGTCATTGTGGTTAGGTAATTTGTACCTGCACTATCAAATTTTGCCCATTTCTATTGAATTTCATTTTTTTTAAATTTTAAATTTTATTTTAAAAACAATGAAATAAACAAAAAAATTGCATTCCTACTCTATTTACCTTACTCGAGCGTAGTTTTAGGCGATTTGCACAAGTTACTTGGGCTTATTAGGGGTCGAATTCGTATCTTTGGGGGGTGTTGGCTCTTCTTTGCACGCTCGCGGGTTGCTAAAAAACAATAGACCCACTGTTTTTTATTAATACATGGGGACGCACGCGCGTTCCTGTTTGCTATCGCACTCAACATGCGCGGGCCTCCAAATGCGCGTGCGCGTGCACGCTCTTATTGCCTAGGCTGGCAATCCGGCGTGGAGGTTCGTCACTCCGAAGCTGGAGTGCGTGCACGCATCTAAGCGTTGCGTGCGTGTTGTTGATTAAGCCCGCTCGTGCGCTCTCATTGCATCATAATTGGGTAGCAGCTTCTTGCAGGCGCCCAAACGCCTTCTTAAATTCTTGAGAGCCATTTCTATACGAAACTCAAGGCTAAAGCTTCTTAATTCATTATTGTTTTGTACTCATTTGGGATCTTTTTTTGGCCAATGAGAGTCATGAGCAGGTGGTCGACCCTTCTCACCAGGTGGAATTTGATCAAGATGATGGACTCTTTGACGATGTTTATTTAATGCATGAAGAGTTGTAACTACATATTTATTCTTGCAATTACCAAGCATACAATAATGGAGTGAATGCAATCCCGAGTGTCTAATAATTTTGTAATCCAACTCTTCCTCTTGAGGCTCCATTTTAAACACTATTAACAAAATAATCATAATAATTTAATTAAAATTTTTATTGACTTAACATTAAATAAATAAAATATGAAAGAATTCATCCTAACATTCCAATATTTATATTCAATAAAAGATAAAATATGAAACCATTCATCATAACAAAACAGTTTTTCTAATTTTTTGTTACAATCTAAAAAACTCTTCTCCAACAAATGATTGAAAATTCTGCAACTTCTTGTAACTTCTATCCTTCCAATTTCCAAAATTTCTTCCATCGATCTAAAAAATCTTCTCAAAATTCTGCAAGTTCTTGTAGCCTCTATCCTTCCAATTTCCAAATTTTCTTCCATCTTCATACCTATTTCTTTTGTACTCTACATATATCTATCTTCATCAAGTTGGAGGAACGTTTTCTTGAACACCAAAGAAGTTAAACCAAATGCACTGTTAAAGGTTAAGTCACTCCGTGTGTAAACTTCCAAAGCATAATTGATAGATTGCCTCCACAAATTCATGAATATGTAAAGCTTTCAGTTACAGCGTCTCTCACATCACAATTTGCCATGTCTATGATAGGATAATAAAGTCTTGGAAAATTCGACGGTTTTGAAAAGAAAGTTTACTACTGTTGTCTGTTTCAACTAGCATCACCAATAATCATTGCAACTACAAACTCCATCCTTGAAATGATGGAACCGGTTTGCATCTCTCACGACGATTTCCCTTTCAGCAACCATAGAGATGAATTTGGTGGCAATGTGAGAGTCACCACACACACGAAGGTTTTTGACAATTCGAATAGTAGTTCCAGTGCATGTATTGATCAACCCAAAGGCAATAGCCAGCCTCTCACTGTGACCACAGAGTAGGTATTCCTTGTCTTCCTCATCCACATCACGCAGCACAAAACTTGTGTCAGGAACATATCCTGCCCCCTCAATCTGCCTAGCCAAAATTTCCAACATTGCATAGATTTTTTCTGACTGTGGATGTGACCTGTCTCCAGCCAAAAACGTATGAACTTTGCTATCAACTTCAACCCAGGTGCAGCCTGGGTTCTTTTTCAGCCCTCCTTCCATCATTGTTCTTACCGTCCCCACATCATCCAACCTACCAAAAAGCACATAATATCCAGCACTCTCAGGTTCTAGCTCAAAAAGTTCTTTTGCAGCGATTTCTCCAAGTTCTATATTGCAATGAATCCTGCAGGCACTGAGCAAGTCTCCCCACACCCCAGCATCAGATTTTAGAGCTTTTGTAAATCTTAGTTTCTTTCCCAGGTAAATGTTCCTGTCAAGAATTAGAATTCTTATTACTGTGTTCTAACTTCTTCCATGCATTATTTTATGCATTTCCAGAAGAACGATTTGTGTTAATAATTTTAAATCTTGAATTAGGTTGTAATTTGGTTTAGTCAAAATATTTTCTATTTATGGTCTAAAGCTGTAAAAAAAATCTTAAAAAGAAACTCTGAGCGTGTCAGTGGCAGCCCCGCACCACTATTTCGATGTTATTTCCACAATTTTGCTATTTCAGCAATTGTTTAACTGTTTCAAACGACTCGTGTAAACGCTTAAGAACTTCAAAGCAAGTTTAGCTGTGCGGAAAGTAAAATTCTGAAAAGCAGGCATAATGAGAAGTCTATCTTGGTTATGGCGGACAACTTAGTTGGAATGTTGCGGTCCCTTGCTGAGACAAGTTGAATAAGCTTGTTCCATCTCATGGTTAGGGCTAGAGCAATAATTTTTCTTTACTCAGAACCACTCTGGTAAATTCTTCAAACCTCCCATGTATGTTACCTGCACATCTGATTGGTGCAATACATTCAACTGAGGAACCTCTAACACCATATTAAATTTTCTAAACCATTTTTAACAGATTCTGCACTAAAATAATTCCTAAAAAAACCTAAACAGCAGAAAACTAAAAGCCACTCAAAATTGCACCCTATAGTTAATGCTAGAATCTATAAAGACATACTATAGAAAATATATAATGAAAACTCAGAAATGATTGTCAAAACCCGTTATTGCTTTTCATTACTTCTGAAAATAAAAATCTACTACAGAAAACAGCAAACTGTTTATTGCTGAACTGAAAACTTAATGACAGATCCATACCCCAGCCTCTCTTTAACTCAATGAGGGTTTACAGAAATAGATCTAACACTTAGATCTCAAGATCTGGAAATTATTACAGCAAACTACTTTTAGTTTCTCAGAGTCTCAGTAAACTCAAGTTTAGTCAGCTTGGTTTTGGCTAACCAGTAATAAACTCAAGTTTAGCCGGCTTGGCGTTGGCTAAGGCTAACTGGTATCACAGCAAGGTTTATTTTAGCCCAAGATTTAGGAAATAAATCTTGTCTTAAAAGGTGGAAAACTAATTTTCTAAGGAAAGTTAATTAAAAAATTAAAAATGGCTTCCACTTCTTGTTCATTACAAACTCCAATTTTTACAGGAAAGAATTATGAATATTGGTCATTAACTATGAAGGCTTTGTTCATAGGTCAAGATGTTTGAGAGATAGTCTAGCATGGTTATGCAGAACCAGCACACATGACAACATATAACAATCTAACACAGGCTGAGAAAGATGTCTTGAGGGAACAGAGGAAGAAAGATGGAAAAGCTCTGTTTTACATACATCAAGCTATGCATGAGAGCATACTCCCAAGAGTAGCAGCAACAACTAATGCTAAGCAAGCATGGGATACATTGGAGAGTGTCTATCAAGGTTTGAATGAGGTAAGGACATCCAAGTTNAAGAGATTTTGAATCTCTGTCCATGAAAGATTCAGAGAATGTAGACACATTCTACACCAGAGTTGTTGGGTTGATAAACCAACTGAAATCTCATGGAGAAACCATAGAAGACCGAAGGGTTGTTGAAAATATTCTCAGAAGTCTTCCACCAAGATTTCAAAACTTGGTTGTGATCTTAGAAGAACACACAGACATGACGACATTTACCATTGATGAGTTGCAAGCTTCACTCATCAATCATGAACATAGACTCAACAGAACACAAACATCATTGGAAGGTGCATTCGTAGCACAATCATCCATAAGCTGTGGTAGAGGGAGGGGGAGAAACAACTTCAGAGGCAGAGGAAGAAGTTCTTCAAGAGAAGGACGAGGCAGAAGTCCTGTAAATGTCGGTGGTAGAGGAGATAATCAGAACCCAATTCAGCCAAGTGGCGAGAGGTTTGATAAATCAAAAATTCAATGTCATTATTGTAAGAAGTTTGGTCATTATGCATATGAATGCAGGAAGAAACAATATGACCAAGGAAGGCAAAGTCCAAATCAGTCGACCAACACCAACAATTCGAGAAGTGCAATGTTAACGGCATTGACATCTCCACTCGAATGCAGTGCTGTTCAAGAAAGTCCACATGGCATATGGTACTTAGATTCAGGATGCAACAACCACATGACTGGTAATTTAAACTTGTTTTCCAGTGTAGACAATTCAGTTCAAACTGATGTTACACTTGGAAACAATGTCCAAGTTACTGTCTTAGGTAAAGGCACTATTGATATTCTAACCAAACAGGGGGAGAGTAAATATATCTCGGATGTCTATCATGTCGAAGGCCTGAAACATAATTTGTTAAGCATTGGACAGTTGATACAAAAAGGCTACATAGTCTACATGGAAGATGATCACTATGTGATCAAAGACAAGCGTCCAAGTGACCAGCTGATAGCAAAAGTGCCAATGACAGGCAAGCGCTTGTTTCCATTGAGGATAGTTCCCGACATGAAAGGGAAGACAAACACAAGAATCGCATTCAAGGTAGAAAGTGAAGAAACGGTCGAGCTCCTCGACAGGAAAGAAAATTGCAGATCTAATTTGCAAGCTGCATTTCAGACAGAAGTTCAGGATGAATCCTGGTTGTGGCATTTTAGATTTGGACATCTGAATTTTGGTGGGTTGAAGCTACTGTACACAAAGAATATGGTGAAAGGATTGCCATTGATCGATAGAACAGAGAGGGTTTGTGAAGGCTACATTTTTGGCAAGCAACATAGAGAGACTTTTCCAGTCAGGAAGTCCTATAGAGCACGCACACCATTTTAAATTGTGCACTTTGATATTTGTGGTCCAATGCAGAAATCATCCATTGGTGGCTGCAAGTATTTTCTAACTTTTATTGATGACTACTTAAGAAATACATGGGTATATTTCCTGAAACATAAATCTGATGCATTTAGTTATTTTCAGCAGTTCAAGGCACTCGTGGAGAACCAGAGTGGACATTGCATCAAGATCTTAAGGACCGACAGAGGAGGTGAATATGTTTTAAATGAATTTCTAAATTTTTGCTAGACCCATGGCATACAGAAACAATTCACTGCACGGTGTACACCTCAACAGAACGGTATTTCTGAAAGAAAGAACTGAACTATCATGGAGATGGCACGCAACATGTTGGAAGCCAAGCATTTTCCAAATGAGTATTGGGCTGAAGCAGTTGCAACTACCATTTACATTATGAACTGGTGTCTGACAAAGAGTGTGAAGAACAAAGTTCCCTAAGAAGCATGGACAAGTATCAATCATAGTGTTTCACATTTAATTTTTTTTGGTTGTGTTGCATATGCTCATGTTCCAAATGAGCTGAGAAGGAAGCTAGACAAGAAGGGACAGAAATGTATTTTTGCCGGTTATTTTGAAGACACAAAAGCATACAAGTTGTATGATCCCGTCGCAAGGAAAGCGATTATGAGTCGAGATGTTCAATTTGTCGAGAATGAATCATGGGATGGAACCATCGACATAAATGTCAACATTGTGTCGAACGTCGGCAATGATGATATCGAAGAGGAAGTGGTTCAAATACCACATGTAAGTCAACCGGTCACAGCACCGTCGACTCCCATGACACCACGACATGGTTCAGCACAAGGACCATCAACAGAACTAGCAGCTCAAGATACACTGACAAGTACACCAAGAGGACAACAGACTCCATCAAGCATTTCGTCAAGGTTGACATCTACAGAACCGGTGAAGACAAGAAGTCTACGAGAGATATATGAAGCTGGTACACCTATTCATTCTTTCTCTTTGCATTATTTTCCCCTATATATGATCCACTAACATTTGAAGAAGCTGTTGAAGAAGAAGTATGGGAACAAGCCATGGATGAAGAAATAGAATGCATTGAGAAAAACCAGACATGGGAACTGGTTGATGTACCAAAAGAGAAAGATGTAATCAGTGTCAAATGGATTTACAAGACCAAGCAAGACGCTGTCGGGAATGTGTAAAAGCACAAAGCAAGAATGGTAGCAAGAGGGTTCACACAGCAACCTGGCATTGAATTCAATGAAATGTTTGCACCTATTGCACACATGGATACAGTCAGAACAGTTTTGGCCATTGCTGCACAAAACAAATGGCATGTTCATCAAATGGATGTCAAGCCAGCATTCTTAAATGACTATCTAGAAGAGGAAGTATATGTGGAACAGCCACAAGGGTATGAAGTTCCAGGTCAAGAGCATAAAGTGTATAGGATGAAAAATGAACTCTATGGTTTGAAGCAAGCTCCTAGAGCTTGGTACAGTCAGATTGATTCCTATCTCACTGAAAATGGATTTCACAGAAGTGAAAGTGAACCAACTTTGTACACCAAAGTCGATGAGCAAGGTAAGATGTTAATTTTCTGCCTATATATAGATGATTTAATATTTACTGGTGATTTTGGCATAACAAATTTTAAAACAGTCATGGAAAGTGAATTTGAAATGACTGGTCTGGGGCTTATGAAGTTTTTTCTGGGCATTGAAGTTCAGCAATCTGAAAGTGGTATTTTTATATCATATACAAAGTATGCAAGTGAAGTTTTAAAAATATTTAACATGTCTAATTGCAAGACAGCTGCAACACCAGTAATAACAGGTTAAAAATTGAGCAAGGATGATGAATGATCCACTGTAGATCCTAAGCTATTCAAAAGGCTTGTTGGAAGCCTTATGTATTTGACAGCAGCAAAACCAGACATCATGTATGGAGTAAGTCTGATTTCAAGGTTCATGGAGTCACCAAAAGACTCTCATTGGCAAGCAGGAAAAAGAATTATGAGGTATGTAAGTGGCACAAAAGACTTTGGTATTATGTATTCAACCTCAAAAAATTTTAAACTCATTGGTTACACTCATAGTGACAATGGAGGCAGCATAGATGATAGAAAGAGCACATCGGGGTACACATTTCATTTTGGTACAGGTGTTGTTTCATGGGCTTCAAAGAAACAACCCATAGTAACTCTGTCTTCAGCTGAAGCAGAGTATGTTGCAGCGACAAGTGGTGCATGTCTAGCTGTCTGGATGATGAGAGTGTTAAAATACTTGTCATAGAACCATCAAGAACCGACAACCATCTTATGCGACAACAATTCAGCCATAGCATTATCAAATAATCATGTGTTTCACAAGAGAACCAAGCACATCGACACAAGGTTTCATTGCATAAAAGAGTTGGTGAACAACAAGGAAATTTGTTTGGAATTTTGCAAGTCTGAAGATCAACTTGTAGACATTTTTACAAAGGCATTGGAAAATGATACTTTTTAGTATCTACATAGTTATCTTGGAATGACAAGTTTTTCTCAGTGAACTCTGTCATAAACAAAGCATGTCTAAGCTCTGAAACATTTTGTAAATTTTGTTTTAAAAATCCCCATTTGCTCATAATTAAGGGGGAATGTTGGAAAAAGTAATTACTCGTAGATCCATACTTGACTCTCAGCCGACTCTGTCAGAGTTTGTATCAGTCAAGATCTTTTCGGTCAGTCTGACAAGAGGGAAGAGTCCACGATTCGACAATGTAAACCAGTTGAATTTATTTCTGAAGCTAAGTTGTTAGGTAGATAGTTATTACAGTCTTTAATGGTGAGTCAGTCGACCCATGTAGAAGCAATCTTTAGGTTTCCTATAAATAGAAGAAGCAAATTGTAAATTAGTTTAGAGACACAAGTTAGACACAATAGAGAGACAGAGGAACTCAGGGTGAGAAAGAGAAGTCGAAGCTCAAGTTTCTGTGTAAGTGATTTAGTTGAAGAGCCGAAGCTCTGTAAAAGGATCAGTTGGTGAGCCGAAAAGTCTGGACAGACAAGTTTGTAATACCTTTGTTATTTCCGCATAGTTATATACATGAAATAGTTTATGGTTGAATGCATGCTTATTTGGCCGCACAATATTTCCAGATTTACTTGTGTAAATGTCTTTTACCATTACAGTTGAGTGAAAGAACAAGAACCCATAAATTTCTCACTCTGTGAAAGTTCCAAGTTTTACAGCACATTGGTTGACTCAAGTCTTCCTACATATTTGGGCATATGTTTTTATAAATTATTTGGATTTGTTAATGTGTCCATTTTACTTCATCTTACTCACAGGTGAAAAGTATTTGTAATTTCTTAAGTCTTTTAGTCTAAGAAAAATACTCTGTAGATTTACACCAAAGTGAACCGACAAGGTCGGTTGAGTGAGCTGACTTGAGAGGTCGAAGAGGTGAGCCAACTTGAGAGGTCGAAGAGGTGAGCCGAATTACAGGTCGAAGTCAACCGACTTTGAAGTGACAAGTGGTCGAGGTAAAATCAGTCGGTAGAACTGACAAGTAAGTCGAAGTAAATCAGTAGGGTCTAAAGGCCGACCAAAGTTGATAGACTTGTCTAGTCAGGAGATAGACAAGTTTCACCCGACAAGTGAAAACAAAAAGAGGTCAGCGTGAAAAAGTGAAAATTAAATTTTAATATTAACTGAGCAGTAAACTCAAGTTTAGTTGGATTGGTTTCGGCTAACATTCTATATTAGACGATCACGTCTCCTGTGGAATCCCCAGTATCCTTCTTGGCAGATCAGCTTAGCTTTGTTGTTTGCCCTCACGGAGCTTGTTTAGACGGATACATCCAAAACAATAGGTTGGAAGGAATGCAAGTTTTCTATACGGGTCTCTTAAGTTTTGATTCGAAGTTGTATAAATGCTCATCATACACTGGAATACTCACTCTGAGATTTGTAGGAAGGGGTAGAATGAAATCTGAATTTCTGCCAAATTAAGTGGTATTCGACGTATATATCAGATATAGTTTATATTTCATCAAGCGTATATTTTTTATGAGTTTGTATTTCATCTAGCGTATAGTTTTTTTAAAACAACCTTTTTAAGCCCACCGGATATGCAAAAGGCTGCTGAAGTCTTTTCGAAACTGAACTGCCACATTCTTGCTCTGTGTATGGAGATGTCTGCGAAGATATATGGTAGGGAAAGAAATACTATAAGGTAGGGCAAGCAATACACGTCTACGGGGCATGGATGGAGGTGCATGACCATGGCGTCGGAGTCTTCCACATGCACAAGAGTCTCTTAAATACTATGCCCACTATGGTTTTTTAAATACTCTGCTGCATGTAGAGTATTGCTTAGCTAAAAATACTTAGCATGCGGCAGAGTATTACTTAGCAATATAGGTCATTGGATGTCAAACAGTTGAGATCCAATGGCCTACAAAGCTACTGCAGTAGCATTTAATACTCTGCAGTATGCTATGTATTTTTTTCCGTATTGCTTGTCGTGTTGGAATGATTGTGTGATGATCTAAGGAACCTTGGAAAATAGGTTCTATTCTTTTATGAGCATTAAACACTCTTGTCAGGTGCCATCCCATTTCTCCAGGAGTAAGCTATCTATTTGACCATTTGCACTGGGGCCCACCTGAAGCGGTCAGGAGATATACTCTGTTACCTTTCCATGAAGCCAAAAACAACCAATTCCAACACCTACTTTCACACCAACTGTGCTCTCAAATTCATCCATCCATAAATTTAGCCATGAAAATTCTTGTTTTTTAAATGCAAGTTTAAAATTGTAAGTTTTGATTACTCGACTCCATTAAAATAACTGGAAAGATCTAAAAATTAGAACATTTTACCAACTTCCTTTGTAACAATTAATCAAATCCTTTCTTTGTTTTATGGAACCCAATGCATGTTTAAAACTTGGATTCTTTATCCTTCATGGTCACGGAGGTTAAAGTTTTAAACTAGAATACACACAGAACATTGGCGTTATCAAATCCATAACAATTGAATTTCAAATTACAAGTTTTTAGAACACAATTTCAGATTAGGTTTAGATCGGTTCAGTCTGTAGATTCAATTTGATTTGGTAAATTGGTATTTTTCATTATTGCATTATAACTGAGTGTAATAATAGTTTGTTGTAGAATTGATCTACAATGCAAATGCAAGAAAAGAAGCAGAATATGTTGTTCATGGTCTCACTGTTATGGAAAGATAACGGAGTAATCTATCACCAGACAGAGTCAAGTGGTCCCAGTACAAATGGTCGGGTAGATAGCTTAATCCATTTCACCATCCTGGAATGATTTATTTTCTCCGGCATCCACATGATGGAAGTGTTGATGGATTCGAGTAATCTCTTGCATGAACTATGGAACGCCAATCTTGGAAGGCTTGAGAACAATTTCATTTCTTTGTCAATATCTAGAAGTAGGAGCAGGGTTCTGGAAGGAAGGAATGAGAGCACTCTCATCGACGGGATTGATTATGTGACTATGGCTGCCGAGGACAATGCATTGGAAAAGATGATGGGATAAATTTTGCAGTTGAGGAATTACATGGCAGATTATAAGAAAATGTTGTGTTTGAGGTCTCAAAGGCAGTGCTAGATGAAATTAAACAAATTTATTGGGAATTTACGGGCATGGACTCTTGTTTAGAAGATATTGAGGGGCATATGTAGGTGCATGTAGACCTGTAGTTAAGCTAGTGAGTTAGGTAACCCATGGTATTTACTCACCTATGGTATTCTCCCATAGTATTGTTGTTTTCCATTTCCTATTTAATCTTCTCTTAATAATGAGAAGGCGAACAATTGCCCATAGTGCTTCTGTTGCTTCATTCGATTCTTTCACATGGTATCAGAGTTTACGGCATGATCCTTCCATTGTTGGAGTAAGCCTTTTCACAGAGTGGAAATAATTCTATGGAGCTATTTCCTACGGAGCTACAACATTCTATTTTTTTTATTTTCCAGATCTAATATTTGGGTTGTCTCTAACCCTAAAAAAAAACGTGGAGCTCTACGGTAGCTATTGAATCTGTTTTTGAAGCTATTGCCATATTATTATTTTTTAGTTCTGATCTGATCTACATTGATTTAAAAAAAAAAGAGATCTCAATTGTTTTCCATAGATCTCCATTTGAAGCTATTGCCATATTTTTTTTTGGTTCTGATCTGATCTGCATTGATTTAAAAAAAAAGAGATCTCCATTGTTTGCCAGAGATCTCCATTTGAAGCTATTGCCAGAGTTTGCCAGAGATCTCCATTTGAAGCTATTTCCAGAGTTTTCCAGAGATCTCCATTGTTCCAAATCGAGTTACCTAGGCATCCTAGCTTGGGGATTTTTTTTTATGGCAAGGTTGTGCGACATTATTTACAAAAAAGAGCGTTACCTCTCTTGAGCACCGCTCCTTTCACATAGGAGAAAAGCGATGCCACCGTTCATATTGAATAGGCAAGAAGTAGTACCACCGCTCTTCCTGTGTTTAGAGAAAGTGGTGAACTGCCCGACACTTACACCGATTCCTGGCACCGCGCCCCCCCACTGCTCATTGCTCACTCACTTGGAGCGGTGCTGTTTTTTTCATTATTTTTTTATTAAAAAAAAAACAAGGGATTTTTTTTTATATTAAACAAAAAGGGGGCTAAGCAAGGTATTTTTTTTATTAAAAAAAAAAAAGGCTAAGCAAGGCATTTTTTTTATTTAAAAAGAAAGCACGGGAAAATATTTTTTTTAGTCATATGCGATGGCTAATATGAGTTCTTTGAAGATGATCTTTGGACCTGTTCTGGCCGGATCTAACTATGAATTTTGGTCTATCAAAATGAAGACATTACTACAACTCAACAAATGTTGGGATATGGTGGAAACCAAGTTCAAAGAACTTGAAGCAGTTTCTCTGGCCGCAATGAATAATGCCCAGAAGAATGCTCTCAAAGCTCGCCGAGACCAAGATCTCACAACCACATGGATGATCCAAAGTTGCATTGAAGAGTCCATTTTCCCACGGATCTCAGGTGCTACCAGTGCACATCAGGCTTGGAATCTGCTTGCATCGGCCTACAAGGGAACCGATCGCGTTAAAACGGTAAGAATGCAAACCCTACGCCTTCAATTTGAAAGTTTGAAGATGAAAGAGTCAAAAACTGTGGATCAGTTCATGAATAGGGTTTCAAGTATTGTGACCAAATTCCAAACCTATGGTGAACTGCTAGAACAAAATATCGTTGTTCAAAATATTCTTCAGTGTCTCGCCAAGAAGTTTGCTATGGTAGTGACTGCCATAAAAGAAGCAAAAGATCTATCTAAGTTCACCTTGGAAGAATTGACTAGATCTCTTCTATCTCATGAAGCGTGATTCACTCAAGAAGAAGAATCATTGACCAATGCATTTAGCACTCAGGCTTCCTTCAACAAAGGTTGAGGTAGAGGAGGACGAGGTAGAGGAAGAAGAGGCCGATGGTATCAATCTACAGAAGACAAAACCAATCACAATGATGAACACTTAGAGCATTCAGAACACTCTCACAATTCTCAAGGTTAGAGGGGAAGATGCAAGAGATGGACCAATAACTCCAATGTTCAATGTAACTACTGCAAGAAGTATGGGCACTATGAACAAGAATGCAGAAAGAAGCAAGCAGACCAGAACAATAGTAGAGCCCATGTCTCCAAAGAAGAAGAAGGCTCATCAGAGGTGATGTTTCTATCTTATCAAGCAACTGAAGAACACTACAGCTCAAATCTATGGCTACTAGATAACGGTTGTAGCAATCACATGGCAGGTAAAAAGTCATTATTCTCTAGTCTAGATTCTTCTGTTGTCACGAATATCAAGCTAGGAGATGACTCTCTGGTTCCAACAAAAGGAAAAGGTATTATTCCTGTACTTAGTAATCAAAATGAAAAAATGTCCATTCATGAGGTGTTTTATGTACCTCATTTGACTTTAAATTTGATCAGTATGGGTCAATTACTTCAGAATAAGTATGATGTTAGGTTTCATGATACATACTGTGCTATCTATGATAAACCTCCCAGTAAGAGAATCATAGTCAAAGTTGAAATGAACAAGAATAGAATCTTTCTTCTTAGTCTTAGGAGTGCTAAGCTTCCACATCCTATAGCTCATACAGTTTCCATTCAAGATGAATCCTGGTTATGGCACTGTAGATTCGGTCATCTTCCCTTTAAGAGTCTCAATTTCCTGCACAAAAAGTCAACATCAGAAATAGGGACAGTAAACATCATAGGGACAGTTTTCCCACTTCCACATCTCGAGCCAAAGAGCAACTTGAGTTAGTTCATACAGATCTCTGTGGACCCATGCAAACCCAATCCATAGGAGGCAGTTTTTATTTTCTGACCTTTATTGATGATTTTAGCATAAAAAACATGGATTTATTTTCTTAGGCACAAATCAGAGACCTTCTCCAAGTTTAAAGAGTTCAAGGCTCTCACTGAGAAGCAGTCTTGAAAGTCCATTAAAATGCTTAGGTCAGATGGTGGAGGTGAATATGATTCACATGAGTTTTCAAATTTTTGTAAGCAGCATGGCATCCAGAGACATTTCACCACCAGATACACTCCACAACAGAATGGAGTTTCTAAACGGAAGAACCATACCATCATGAACATGGCCCATAGCATGCTGTCACACAAGAAGTTGTCAAACGAGTATTGGGTTGAAGATGTTGGATGCTTAGTCTTCTTGATCAACAGATCACCCACAGTGACTGTCCAAGACAAGATTCTTGAAGAAGCATGGAGTGTCACTAAGACTAGTGCCTCACATCTCAGAATCTTTGGTTTTGTTGCCTTTGTGCATATCCCTGATGAACTCAGAATAAAGTTAGACAAGAAAAGTGAGCGCTGCATTTTTACTGGTTATAGTGAACAACACAAGGCATACAAGCTATATAATCCTGTCACCAAGAAGCTTGTGGTGAGTAGAGACATAATGTTCATTGAAGACAAATGCTGGAGTGATCCTTCAGACATACAACATGAAGAATTCTCATATCAGCTAGATCTACCTATTAGACTTCCAAGATTGGAAGTACAACAACAAGAAGATGTAGCATATGGTCCACCACAGAACCAGAAAACCAAAAGCTTGAGAGAGTTATATGAATAGACTCCAATTCTAGACAAGAAACTTCAGTTTGCTCTCTTCTCCTGTCAGCCCACATATTTTAATGGAGCAGTGAAGGATGAATAATGGGTAAAAGCCATGAATGAAGAGATTGATGCAATAGAGAAAAATCAGACTTGGGATCTTGTTGACATCCTTGTAGACAAAACGAGTATTGGAGTCAAATGGGTCTATAAGACCAAATTGAATGAAAAAGGAGAACTTGAAAAGCACAAGGCAAGGCTGGTTGCCAAATGTTATGCACATAAGTATGGTATAGATTATGATGAAACCTTTGCTCCTATAGCAAGGATGGATACCATAAGAGCTGTAATTGCCATTGCAGCACAAAATCAATGTCCTGTGTATCAAATGGATTTGAAATCTTCCTTTCTTAATGGCATTCTTGAAGAAGAAGTTTATGTAGACCAACCACCTGGTTATACTGTCAAGGGTCATGACGACAATGTGTATAAGCTGAAAAAAGGCCTTGTATGGTCTAAAAAAAGCTCCACGAGCTTGGTACAGTAGGATTGACTCCTACCTCATCAACAAGGGTTTCAACAGAAGCAACAATGAGCCCACTATGTATGTCAAAATAGAGCAAGGTAAAATATTGATGGTATGTCTTTATGTTGATGACATGATTTACATTGGTAATTTGATGCTTGAATATTTCAGGACAGTCATGAAAAAGGAATTTGAAATGACTGATGAAGTACTTCCTTGGCCTAGAAGTTACTCAAACTGATAAAGGTATTTTTATCTGCTAGCATAAGTATGATACTGATATTTTGTAGAGATTCATAATGAATAAATGTAAACCAGCAGAAACCCCTATAGCTCTTGGCACCAAGTTAACCAAGAATGGTGATGAACCAACAGTAAACAATACCCTCTATAAACAAATGGTAGGAAGTTTAATGTATTTGATTGCAACTAGACCTAATTTGATGTATGCTACCAGTCTTATTTCTAGATTTATGGAGTCTCCCAAAGACTCTCACTAGAACGTTGGAAAAATAATACTGAGATATGTTGCAGGCACACTTGGATATGGCCTCTAGTACACTCATACACCAGACATTACTCTTACAGGGTACACTGACAATGATTTTGTAGGTAGTCTTGATGATAGGTAAAGCACATCTGGTTATGCTTTCCATTTGGGTACAAATCTGATCTCTTGGGCATCCCAGAAACAACCCATTGTGAGCATGTCTTCTGCAAAAGAAGAATATGTAGCAGCCACCACAACAGTTTGCCATGCAGTTTGGCTAAGAAGACCGCTAAAGGATATGGGACACACTGCAAAAGATCCCACTTCTATTTTCTATAATAATAACTCTGCAGTACAATTGTCTAAACATAATGTATTTCATAGAAAAAGAAAACACATTGACACTCGCTATCATTTCATTCGTAAGTTAGTCAATGATGGACAAATTTATTTACTGTTTTGTGGCTCTAAGGAGCAGTTAGCTGACATGTTCACCAAACCATTAGGAACATCTACATTTGTATATCAGAGAGAGCACTTAGGCATAGACAGTGCTGATGATGTACTACCAGTTGAGATTAAGGGGGTGTGTTGAAGAGTGTAATCTCACCCGTAGTTAAGCTAGTGAGTTAGGTAACCCACGATATTTACTCACCTATAGTATTCACCCATATTATTGTTGTTTTCCATTTCCTATTTAATCTGCTCTTAATAGTGAAGGAAATCAACTGCCCGCAGTGCTTCTGTTGCTTCATTCTATTCTTTCACAATATCCAGGTGCAGGTAGGGGAGGTGGAAGATGTGCAATGTAGGCTGTAGGAAATGGAGCGGGCCCATGCCATCGTGCATGATGAGTTGCGAAGGGATATTCTGGATACAAAGAGTCGGCACTAGGAGCAATCCATAAATGCTAAAGAAAAGAAATTCTTGAAGCTATTTAGGCTGAGTTGGAAGATAATGGTAGAGAAAACAGTGCCCCTGAGCATGTTGAGGACTCACCGATGGAGGAAACTTCCACTATGTCAGCGTGTGGAGGAGGCTTTTAGGAATGATGAACACAATCCCTCTCTTTTTTCTCATGAAATGTTTTTTTTACCGTTTTTATGTAGACAATTTATTAGGGTATATATTGTAAGAGGAAGTAGAATAGGATTTAAAAAACATTCTATTTTTGTAAATCAGCAAGAGCTCAATGAGGGCATTTCTGTTTTGGACCTGTTATGCCTAGACCCTTTTTTGATCAATTTTATGTCGGCATGTATACATTGTGTATTTTCTCTTTAATACATATACCTTTCTAGTTAATATTAAAAAAACAAATGAAAGAAAAAAATATTATTATTATGGTTTAATAGTAGTAATGATTAATATTAATTTTAAATTTTGTATATAAAATATAAGTATTATTTATTTTAATAGTTATTATTATTTATATAAATATATTTATTATTATTTATTTATTTTAATAGTTATTATTATTTATATAAATACATTTATTATTATTTATCTAATAGTTTTTGAAAAGGAAATAATAAAAATTATTATTATTTAATACATAAGGTTTAATATTTAATGCAATACTTATAATTGTTTTTTAATGATTTTAATAATATATATGAAATTTATGTTTAATAATAATGATAATATTATTGTAAAATGATTAATATTATAAAATTTAATGTTTTGATTAAAAAATCATTATTTAATAGAAAAATGTTTAATAATTAATATTTTTATTAAATGGATAATGCTTAATGATTTAATGTTTAATGAGTAGTATAAATTAAATATATAAATATTCTAATACTATAAATGTGATAACTATTTATAATTTTAATATTATGTAAAGTGGTTATGTTCCTTAATAGTTTTTTTAATAATGAGAACAACAATTTCCCAAGAGTATATCCAATAGCTCGCAAACAAGATATACCAATAACTTGTGATTGAGCGGGGGTCGAGACGTCCTGAAACCCATCGGGGTGAGTCTCTATCTCAATGGTCGCCTACCCTTCGAGCCTTGTTACAACGCGCTAATGAGCAACCCTACCCCTTGGTTTTGAACCTATGTTCTCCATGGAGATAACACATGTTCTTAAGCATTAGGCCCACTCAGGTAGTCAACTGTGCTCCTTAGTAGTTATGTCACATTGTAAACATTGTAAAGTGTTAGGTTTCAATATGACATATTTTAATATTATTAAAAATTAATTTAAATGTTAAAATGCTAATAATTAAAAATAATAACTTTGGTTGATTATGGAGGACCATGTATGATTATGGTTGAGTTTGGTTGACCAAAATAGGCACATGTCTTGCCATGTTTGGGCGTGGAGAATAAAGTGGTTGACCATGCTAGATTACAATTGAGCTTGCTTGACTAGGATTCAACATGGTTGAGTATGTTTGAATTTTGTTGGCCATGATTCAATATCACCAAACAAGGGTTTTGATGTTGGATTATGTTTAACAATGGATGACCGTGTTTGAGCACTATTGACTACGAGTGACCATGGTTCAGTATGGTTTGATCATGCATGATAATGGTTGACAATGATTGGCCATGCTAAAGAATTGTTTGAATTTGTTTGACTATGGTTGATTTTGTTTTGCCATAATTGACCATGTCTCACAATGATTGACATGGCTTAATATGGTTGAATTTTGACTATTGTTTATATATGCCCACCATGGTTTACTATGGGTGACTATTGGTTAACTTTTGACTATTGGTAGATTATGTCAACCATGCTTGATGATGGTTAACAATGATTGTGTTGATGTTAATGTAGCTTCATAAAATATAAAGAAAGTGGAAAGCAATGAAATTGACATCTACCCCAATGAAAGGGGTAAATTGACCCTACAAGATAAAATGACAGGTCAACTTGTAAGATAAATAAATGTAAAACAAAGAATAAATAAAAATTATAAGCCAACCTAATTGTGGAAACTTCTAGTGAAAAGAAGAATATAAATAAAGTGCTTCCACACTTCGTTTTAAACATACACAACACACATCTCTCTCTCAAGTGGCACACACTTCTCAAGGGGGACAAGTGAAGATTAAGTGAAACAAATTTTGGGGTTATCTTATTATCTTCTCTATCTCTCAGGGTTCTTGTGGAAGAAGAGCACATTCTTTTGCTAAGGCATAATGTCAGGGTCAAGAACTAAGACTCCATGCTTTAAGCCTTCTTTCTTCTAATTGGGTTCAACCCTAACATTCTCCAACTAGCCATAGGAGGGCACACCTATCTATGGAGCATATTTTAGTTTCGAGAATTTTTATTTTTGACCTAATTTTTGTCAGAACTAGGAAATTAGGGTTTTATTTTTTGAGTTTTTATGTCCATAGATTTAGGAGAAAAGGTGTTCCATTCAAATCCTCTTAGGAGGGAAAATTTATCTAAGGAATCATATTTCTAAAGACCCAAACATCAATTTTGACGTAGCTCCTACTAGGGTTTTTATAGCAGAGTTCAGATCTCAGATCTTCAGTCAAGATGGTTGTTGGTCTCATAGTAGAAGATAGATTAGAGGGATTTTCAAACTTATGAACATGGAAGAGTGGGATGCTCATGCTCCTAAATGAACATGATCTCAAGGATCATATCTTAGAAATATTCCAAAGCTAGAGGGAGCTCGAGAGAAATCAAGATTCAAGAATAATGAAGCCAAAACAATGAAGATTTTAATGGACTTAGTGAAAAATCATCTTGTACCTCTTATTGCAAGCCAAGACACTGCTAAGTTGATGTATGATGCCTTGAAGAATCTATATGAGAATGAGATTCCTAACATAATTTTGGCCCTAAAATATCAACCTCATCAAGTGAAGTTCACAAAGGATGACCCAATTTATTCTTATTTCTTGAAGATTACGCGCATCAAAGATCAACTCGTAACTGTTGATGAAAGTATCCTTGATAGATATCTTGTGTTGATATCGATGGGTGGAATTACATCATAATGGATTCCATTTGTGAAAGGGATATGTGCTTGTGGTCACTTACCTACTTTTGATAAGTTTTGATCAGAATATATCCAAGAGGAAAAAAGGCAGCTTGCTTTTACCTCAAAGGAAAATGAAGAAGAACTAATTACTGGAAAGAAGAAAGGAAAGTGGAACATGGGAAAGAAAGACATCAAGTCAGTTTAAAATCCAAAGATCAAGAAGGATAAATCCAACCTCAAATGTTTCAATTGTGTCAAGTTAGGTCACTTTGCTTTAGAACGTTGGAAGAAAAGAAAAGGAAAGCAACATGCCTCTACCATTGATGTTGATGAAGAGACTTCACCAAATATGTCAAGAAATGCAGAAGATGATGACCATTGAAAAGAGTATTTCCTTTAGTGCACCAATGATTGCGTTATCTCTAGATGAGGATATTGTCATTGGTGATGTACTAAAGATTCAGGTCGCAAGATAAAGATCTTAGGGCTCCAGTAATCCCTGCAAGGAGGCAGAGATTAAGAGGTAGCCCACAAAACAATAAAAGGTAAGTATTTGTATTATCATTTGCTCTTGTAAATCAAATATGAATGTTTTTAAACATATTTTTCATTTGAGTTGTATGCAAATCTGTATTTCTAGAAACATGAAGTATGTTATAGTGTAGCACGACGAGCATATGATATATTTTTCTTTTATTAACGAGCAGTAAGCTCATGTAGTGCACTATATTATTCAATAAGTAGCTTATAATGTTGCATAACATTCCATGAATGGATGGGTGTTGTGTTGCAAAATTGGCTAAGATGCTTACATAACTGTGCAAACTATTGATCTTGCATTGAAATGTTCATATGATTTAATTTCATGATCATGCAATGTTGCTAACTATCTGATTGAATTTGACTTGTAGGGAAATACCATATGCTATGACCTACAAGAGGAGGAGGATGAGACTTGTTTTGAAGGAAAAGTGATGGATATATAGATCCCATTGATGTTCAGAGTGTCGAGAGAGAGCAGGATGCTATGAAGCAGGAAGCTTATAGGAGCACGACTCTCAACTTAGGCTCTAGATCCAGTATCAAGATGAATTTCGTGACAGAGGGAGAAACTAAAATAGATGTGATGCTTGAAGAAAAAAAGATGTATGTTCAACAACAGATATACATGGATCTAGTACATTCAATCATATGTGGACACATGGCCCACAGGTCTAGAGGATCTCATATAGAGATTGACTGTTGAAAGTAGAAGGCTCCAACGAATGTCGGTCTCTCTATTACAAATGTTCATTCTTTTGATGATTATCAGTAACAACTGGCTTCCTATTGGAGTCATGGTAGATTCTAGAAGTGGTTTCAGCATTACTTGTGCCAAAGAGGAGAGTCAGTATGCTCTCTATTTCTAGTCTTGGAGGACAATAGATTTAAGAGAAAGCATGTTGTAGTGGAAACATCATATCCCAAGGCTTGTCTTAGGTAGAAGTAATAGATTATGTTGAGACATTTTCTCCAGGGGACGAGAGTCTGATTGTTAGGTGCAAGATGAATTTGACTTGCGTATTTGAGACAAAAAAAATACTCGACGTTGATGCATTATTTCTTGGGTTTAGAGGTGTGGTAGGGACCTGATGAGATATTCCTTAGACAAGGGAAAGTATACCATTGAGATATTACACATATATGGTATGATGGACTATCATTCCATGGCTACACCCATGGAAGAAAATATGAAGAAGTTACATGATTCTGCCATATCTTCAGATTTAGTGGATTTGATCATGTACCGCGAGTTGATTGGTGCCTTGTTGTACCTTATTAATACTAGGACAAATATCTCTTATGTAGTGAACATGTTGAGTCATCACATGGTTAAGTTGAGACAAGTACATTGGGTAGCATCTAAGCATGTGCTGATATATCTTTGCAATACAATTGGGTATGGATTGAGATATACCTAGGGCGATTGAGTGAGGCTAGTGAGATTCACAGATTCAGATTGGGTTGAGAGTGCAGTTGACAAAAGAGAACCTCTGTGTGTTGTTTTAGATTGGGATTAGCTATGGTTTCTTGGCTTAGTAAGAAACAAACTTCTGTGGCACTCAGTACAACCGAGGTAGAGTACATCGTAGTTAATGCAATTAGTAAGGAAGCAGTATGGATTCAGAGGCTGCTTGCATATTTGTATGGTCACAAGCTTGATGTGACAATGATACTTTGTGAAAACAAAAGTTGTGTAAAGCTCTCAAAGAACCCAGTGTTTCATCACAGGTCCAAACATAGTGAGATCCGATAGCATTACATCAGAGACAAAGTTTAGGATGGAGAAGTAAAGATCTAGTATATCTCCACAGACAAGTAGGTTGCAGATATCCTTACCAAGACTTTGTCTAGAGTGAAATTTACATAATTTAGTGAAATGCGTGGACTGGTGGAGATTCCCTTCCATGGAAAGGGATATTGATGACCAATATGTCTATTGATGAGGCACAAGCTAAGACTTGCACCTAACTCCTATGAGGAGTGTATCCCCTTGAGGGATGGTTTCAGTGAAGAACAATCTCAAGTGTGGAGAGGACTCCTTTGAGGAGTGTGTCCATATGAGGGATGGTTCTAGTGAGGAACGGTCTCCAGTGTGGAGAGGACTCCTTTGAGAAGTGTATCCATGTGAGGGATGGTTCTGGTGAGGAATGGTCTTCTGTGTGGAGAGGACTCCTTTAAGGAGTGTATTCCTTTGAGGGATGGTTCCAGTGAGTAATAGTCTCCTCTATGGAGAGGACTCCTTTGAGGAGTATATCCTAGTGTGAGATGATCCCTATGCAGGATGGTCTCTTATGAGGAGAGCGCTCTTGTGTGGAGTGTTGGGCTCAGAGGGGTGGACTAACTGTAGTCATCATCGCCTTCCAATTTTAATGACTGAGAAATTGGAAGAAGAGTCTTCTTGAGGATTTCAACCTCCTTTCGATTTGAGATTGATAGAGTGCTTGCAAGAAGAGTCTTCTTGGGGAGTACAACCTCCTCTCGATTTTGAGATTGATAAAGTACTTGGAAGAAGAGTCTTCTTAGGGATTGTAGTCTCCTTTCAGTTTGAGATCAATAAAATTCTTGGAAGAAGAGTCTTCTTGGGATTGTAGATTCCCTTTGATTTGGTTTCAATAAAGTGCTTGAAAGAAGTGTCTTCCTAGGGATTGTGGCCTCCCTTCAGTTTTATTAGACTAATGAAGTGCATGAGGATGTAATCCTCTGTGGTATAGGATGACCAAGCTGACCAAGTATATCAAATATTATCTTTGGAAATATAATGTTGTCCAAGTGGGAAACAATGTTTCTGGTCAAACATACTTGATCAAAAGAATGTTTCTTATTATGACGAGGTGTTTGAGACAAGCTATGTTGATCGGATTATATCCAGATGTGTTCATGCGTAATGATGCCTCTCTAACTGATAGGGAGTGTTGATGTTTTCATGAGTTCCAACCTTTATTAGTCATGTGAACTAATTGGTAGAGGGCTCAAATGCTTAGCCTAATATAGTCATGTGGACAAGAGTGATGGTATGCTATAGGTCACATTGCGTACTCAATGTGTGAGAGTGCTCCTTAGCAGGAGTAATATAATCTCTATAGAGTGACATGACTTGTCTATGTTACAAGGTAATTTTATCTTCTTGTATATTAGACAAAGTATAATCTAATGTTGAAGTAGACAATTGGCTCTAAGAAGTATTTGAGAATTCTTAGAGTATGGTCAAATCAACATTAGAGCTCTTGGATAAGAATGTGACTATATGTGATGAGACATCAATAATGAGAACTTTTATATGATGAAGAAATATCCACGGATGTCAAGACAATCCATTGAAGAAGTCCTAAAGAACTTTTGAAGAGGAACTTCTTGAAGACAAGCAATGTTAATGAATAATATTTTCCTCGCTAAGAGGGAGTGTTGATGTTAATGTAGCATTGTAAAATATTCTTAAGAAGTCCCAAAGAAGGTGGGAAGTAATGAAGAGAACATCTATCCCAACAAATGAGGTAAATTGACCCTAGAAGACAAGTCGGCTTAGAAGATAAATAAAAGATAAGATAAAAAATAAATAAAAAATACAAGATGACCTAATTGTGGAAACTTCTAGTGAAAAGAAGAATATAAATAAAGTTCTTCCACACTTCATTTTGAGAATACACAACACACATATCTCTCTCAAATGGTGCACACTTCTCAAGGAGGACAAGTGAAGATCAAGTGAAACAAATTTTAGGGTTATCTTATTATCTTATCCCTCTAGGGATTATTATGGAAGAAGAGTGCATTCTTGTGCTAAGACTTAATCTTCATGATTGGTATTGTTCTTGTAATGGATTGATTATTTTTTCTGAGAAACATTTGTTGGGTTTTCTCCCGTTTGGGTTTCTTATGATAAATCTTGTGCATGACTATCTTTCAGTGATCCTTGTTTTACTTACATTGAAAATAAAACATTGTAAGATGAAATAAATAATGAAATTATACTGATGAAGTTATGAAATCCAGCATAATGGCCAGGCTTAAGAATTATTTGAACATCACTGACCATAGTTGAATGTGTTAGATGATGGTTGACTTTGTTTGGGAAGAATTGACTATTGGCTAATCATGGTTTACTATGGTTGACTTTGGTTTACTTTGCTTAACCGTGGTTTAATATATTGACTTTTGTTGACTATGGTTGACCTTGGTTGAGTACGGATGCCCACGCTTGATTATGGTTGACTTTGTTTTGCCATAATTAATTATTGGTTGACCTTGTTTGAATTTGATTGTGTTTGACAATGTTTGAGTTTATTTGAATATGGTTGACTTTATTTGACTATAGTTGACTAATTAGTTATGGTTGACTTTGTTTATCCATAATTGACTATTGGTTAACCTTGTTTAACTTTTGACTTTGGTTGACTATGGTTGGTTTTTATTGACTTTTGCTGTCTATGGTTGACTTTGGTTGACTATGGTTGACTTTATTTGACTATGATTGACTTTGATTAACTAATTCACTATGGTCGACTATGGTTGACCATGGTTGGCCATCATGTAATTTGGTTGACTTTGGTTGTCCATGGTTGACTTAGTTTGGCCATAATTAAGTATTAGTTGACAATGGTAGACCATGTTGAAATATGGTTGATCAGGGTTGACTTTGGTTGACAATGATTGGCTATGGTTGACTTTGTTTAACTATGGCTAACTTTGGGTGGCTATACTTGATTTTGGTTGACTATAGTTCACCATGTTTAACTTTGTTTGATAATGCTTGACTTTGATTGACTATGGTTGACTATGGTTACGCATGGTTAATATAGGTGACTTTAGTTGGCTATAATTAATTATTGCCTAATCTTGTTTAAATTTTGTCTATGGTAGACTAATTGAATATAGTGGGCTACGGATGACCATGGTTGAGTAGGGTTGACTTTGTTTGGTCATAATTGATTATTCGTTGACCTTGTTTGAATTTTAATTTTGGTTGACTACAGTTGACTTTAGTTGACCATAGTTGAATATGGATGATTGTGGTTGACTAATTAACTATTGTTGACTATGGTTGACCATGGTTGGGCATGGTTGACTATGCTTGTCTTGTTGTCTTGACTATGGGTGATGTAAGGGTTGGCTATAAAATCATATGGTTGATTATAATTCCATTATTGTTTGACTTTGGTTGACACAAGGGTTGAATTTAAAATCATATGGTTGATTATAATTCCACTATGCTTGTTTATGGTTGGATTTGGTTAACTATGGTTGATTTGGTTGACCATGGTTGGCTATGGTTAACGTTGGTTGACCATGGTTGAATTTATTTACAATATTTGACTATTGGTTAACCTTTGACTTTTGGATAGCTTGACTTATTTGACTATGTTGGAAAGTTAACTTTGAAGGTCCTCTTTATAGTTTTGGTGTGGCATGATAAAGTGGACTTAGTATTTGTCCTTTGCATATTTATGTATAAAAGTGGGTTATATATAAATAAAATGGTGTTTTGTAATTTATAGTATGGGTCCCACTTAAGTTATTATTTAATAATTAAAGTAAGTTAATTATTAAATGTGGGTGCATTAAGTGTGAGTCCTTGATTTTGTAAATGTATCTCAACCAAAGATTAGGTCGTTAGATAAGTTAGTAACAAAATTTAATGTATAAAACAAAGAAGAAAGGACAAGTTAGACACACCATAAGTGGAGAGAGAGAGAGAGAGAGAGAGAGAGAGAGAGAGAGAGAGAGAGAGAGAGGAAATACCTTAGAAGGCCATGAATCCCAATGCAAGTAGCAACACGAATACTAGGGCATCCTGTAAGTGACCATACAACATCAGTCTGCAACGTCTGTACATGAACAAAAATCGAGGCAAGGTACAATAGACTGGCAGGTTGTACTGCTGCATTTATTGCAGGAACAATTTCCAAGGAAAAAAGGCACATGAGAACCGTATACGCTGTACAAAACATGTGGGGGTCGTAGAAATATTAAATTGCACAGAAATCGAGGTATTTTTGCTGCTGGTATATTTTGAGTATTTTTGCTAGTGAGGGTTGAAGGAATAATTTCAAGTGTAGTTGGAAATATTTCCGAGCATTCTTCTTTAATGCAAAATTTTTCTTTCTAGGGTTTTCCCTAGGGGTTGAGGTTTTGCTCAGTCTTTGACCAAAATTTCCGTGTTTACACGTGCGAATGTTTACTTTAGTATTAAGAAGATCTTGAATATCGTGGTTTATATTTATAATTTAAAGAGTAAATTTTAATCATAAACCCTAGTCATTCAAGTGTTAATGTGTGAATAAAAGTTTCATTTTAATGTCATTGAATTTCTTCAGACTAAGGTTGACTTTGTTTATCCATAGTTGACGATTGGTTGACCTTGTTTAAATCTTTACTATAACCATGCTTGACTTGTTGTCTTGATTATGGGTGACACAACTTGGGTGGACTTTAAAATCATCTGGTTGATTATAATTTCACTATTTTTTTACTATGGTTAACATTGGTTGACACAAGGGTTGACTTTAAAATCATGTGGTTGATTATAATTCCACTTTGGTTGGATATGGTCAACTTTGGTTTACTTTGTTTCACTATGGTTGACTTCAAGTTAACTTTGGTTGACCATGGTTGACTTTGGATTATAATGGTTGGCTATGCTCGACTATGGTTGACTTTGGTTAGCATTATTTAACCATAGTTGAGTTTGTTTTCTATAATTGACTTGTTATCATATGAGTTGTAGCTCCCACTAAAAGTGTCCTATTCACGAGGGTAGAGGAAGGATAGCTAAATCAGTGACACTTCACAATTCCTAATCATTAGTAGAATAAGATGATTGTCACATCGAAAGGGATTCTTGTCACTTTATGTTATTATATAGAAAAGGGGAAGATCCTCGCTAGCCTATGTAGACTAGCAGAAAGATAAAAAACTCAAAGAAGGTATGAGATATAACATTAGAGTGACTTGATCTGTAAACCCTAGATCCTTAAGATCAACAGCAAGAGAAGCATAGGAGGTGGGATAAGGTTTAAAATACAATGATTACAACCCCAAATAATTATTTTCTTAATATCTTAATTAATCAAAAGGGTCTAGGTTAGAAGTGCTAGATGCAAAATGACCAAGCCTATACCTTGGGGGGATTTGTGGTCAAATTATAAGATGGACCAAGATAAAGACTAGACTTCAATTATTAGGGGTTTTGACAATTCAAATGAGTACTTGGATGAAATATATGACAATGTTTGGTTATCACAATCAATGGGACAAATACCAAATAAAAAACAAACATCCAACCAAGGGAGAGTGAATTGCCTAAAGGACCATTTCCCTGATATCGATGGGAAAACGGAGTCCATCCAAGACTCCTAGAAGGGTCTTTGGGTTTTCCGAGATAGATGCAAATACCCAAGTGCCATAATTTTTAAATTCTAAGTAGTATGGGCCCCAATAATTTTCCTAGTTACTAAATGAGGGTTTTAAAGTCAAATTTAGAGAGTAATAGTTGGATAGAAAATACAATAAAGAAAATA
>LPNX010995521.1:0-55674 GCA_001517045.1 Pseudotsuga menziesii | reverse complement strand
GGGAGGGAGAGGGAGGGAGAGGGAGAGGGGGAGAGGGAGAGAGGGGTAGAGGGGGAGAGGGAGAAAGGGGTTTCCTTAGGGGCTCAAGTCTCCTTATGTGCCTCAATACAATGATATAATGATGTGACAATAATATCCAATGCCACCAAAGTGAAGTTCACCCCTAACAAGGAAGACCCTCCCTAAATACGACTAAATATTAAATGTGGACCCCGTGCTAAGAAATGATGATGGAGAATGATCCATAGAGTTAAGATACATCATAATAAATCATCCCATGTCACTTTCTTGCCCTGAATTAGCCAAATTGATTTTCCTGATGTAGCCATAGTTAAGCCAAAACCATGTCCAATAATAAAATATGGTTATAATAATAATAAACCATAATAATCTTGAATCATGACCAATAATAATCAATCCGATTATTTAAATGGTATACTTGATGCATATAGGTGAGAAATAACTAATCTCAAACCATTGTATCCACATATTCTTCGGGACCTGTGTTGACCAAGTCAAAATGACCAATCTATTACCTGAACTGTAATATGCTCAATCCATTGTATAGAAGGGATGAAATATAACTCTATTATTCATGGCCAACAGTCTTTATATTTAACATTCATCAAACCATTGCTTTTAATTGGTGTTTGATTTCACTTGTAACCCTCTTATGATTTTACATGCGCTTAAAAGCACAACTATTTGTAGTTTTCATCAAGGGTATTATGCATTTCATTTCATTAGCCTTTTGGATAGTTTTTCACATATAAATAGAGCATTTAGATTGATGTTTGTAATGATTGAAGTGACAGCTTGCTTTGAAGACTAAAGGAAGACAATCCAGTGACATAGGCTACGCATCCATTCTGCAAGGAATCATACAAGCAGAAGGGAAGGAACCATGCCACATACTCCAATTGGGGGGAATGGTATTCAATCTCACAAGTCAATGTTCAAGTCAAGGGTCAAACTGAAATATGGAAGAAACGTATGGATGGATGGAAGTGAAAAGTGATGACACTGAGAGGGGGGGGGTGAATCAGTGTAAAGAAATTTTTAAACCTTTCTTAGCATATCACGGTTAGCTACCAATTCATCAATCCAATACTCTACCATAATCATTTCATAAACATCATTCACATAGCATAAGCATTTCATTCATAAAGAACCATAACACAGAAGAACACCACACCATATAAATTTGTAATCTTTTTATATTATTTTGGTCTGGCTACAACCGTTAGGAAAAATCAGCTCCTACTGATACATAGAGCACCTACTCTTAATCCAGGACCCTGCCTGGTTTTCTTAGACCCTGCTAAGAAGGGTTTGAGGTATCCTAACCTCAAAAAACAAGTCAAGCTTGCATTTACATTAAAGCTCACTGTTACATTACTTCATCACTTGTCTCTTCAATCTGCTGCTGGTCAATACTGCTGATTAACACTGCTGCATCATACCTGTTCTACAATACTGCCAAGTTATCAAGGACTGCTCATCTTTGCTGTTGTTAATCAGCTGCTCATCAACTTCTGGTTCATTTGCTCACTGCTGCTCATGAATCTCTGGTCAATATCAGCTTGTTAACTTCTGCTGCTCATCCTCTTCACTGCTCATAATCTCTGGTTATTCTATGTTTGTCAACCTTTGCTGCTCAAGAGCATCAGAGACATTACTGCCATCACTAATCATTACCGTCATATTGGATTGTCTGAACATGTCATCAATCTGCTGGTCACTGTCAAGTTATCTTTATCAACAGCATCATAATATGTCTCATATTCACCACCTCTGGCATATCAGTCTGCTGCTCATCCTCTTTATTGCTGCAACTCTGTATGATCAATCTTCAAAATATTTATACTGGTTACAATCTTGTCAAGTCAATGTATGTCAATGTCAAACAGATCTCAACAAGTCTCTTTAGATCACACATTCAGTTCTTCTCTACTGGTGCTTGAACATAACTATTCATCTGAGCTTGCTCCAAAGAACTATAACTTTGACTCCTCATAATCTACTCTTCTTACTGCCACAGAACTGTGATTTCAAAACACAGTCTAACTTCAACTTGATTTTTTGTCCATAGACAGCCCCAAACCTGGTCTATTAAGGCCTCAGCTTACAACCTCTTCCATAGCCAGAATATAACCCCAGAACAACAGTCAACGAGGCCTCAGACTTGGGGTTCTACAATAGTTAATGTGATGTCCCATACACACAGTCTACTAGACCTCATCATTCGATTTCTAATATAGCAGCCACATGTAGCATACATAATAGACTTAAAACTAAGATAAAAATATTTTATAACAGACTTGAAAAGCACATACCTTTTACCACACTCATACCTGAGTTTGGTCCTATTCTTTTCAGATCAATGTAATTTTCTTCCAAGAACTGTTTTCCCTCACAACTCAACCTGTAGATGTGATCACTTTAATGATGCATCTAACCCCCGAGCTTAGAGTTCTGTAAATGTAAATTCTGTCATCCTGCTCATCAAAATCATTGTCCAACTAGGGAATCACCACTTGTTATCAAAGGTCACTGCTCATTGCATAATACAAATGCTCATGTCTTCTGGAGTCTCCTCATGTCATCTGTCTTGTCAATCTGATCAAATCCTGCTCATCAGTATGTCTTCAAGAGTCCTGTACTTGTCAACATCTCAAAAGAGATCTTCTCAAAGAATACCACAGTCATGAACCAGCCTTATAGGTTCCCACAGTAGTCACAACCATAAGTCTATTACTTTGGTTATCTACATAAAATCAAAGCTTATAGTCTTCAATCAAAAGATGCAGTCATAAGAGAGGTAAGATCCTGTGAAAATAACATTTTACAATTGGCCCAAATTTGATCATTTCTTGCACCTAATCATAGGGTTTACTATTTGTTCTCATCATCATGACCTTCAAAGCCAAAACCTTCTCATCAACAGAAGTAACTCGAAATCCAATGTTGATAACTATTCCTGATGTTTGCTGTGCAGCATATAGAGGTAAAAATTCCTTCATCTTAATCATTGCATTTACTGTTCACACCTAAAATTACTCATAACAAGCATTCCAACAAAGATGATATTCACAGGAATCCATACTCATACAAGCTTCCAAGTGAATGGTTCAATTGAAATTATTCCAAACAAGGAGAGGGAATCTACAACTACCACACACACAAAGCTCTGGTAAAACATTAGTAATATCCCTGCATCTAAAATATAACCTGAGAGAACAACTTTATTAAGTAGTATCATGTTGCATGAGGAAATACAATATGCCAATCAAGAAATAAGTGCCTGATTCCACACTTTTATGAACCCACGTTCTCAAACAGTCCTTTCAACATCTTTCTCCACTTCACCATCCTCTAAATCAATACCATCAGATATTGATCGTAATCCTTGATTTTGAGGACATGATTGTCTCTGAGCTTCAAATCAGATATGCTGTCGAAGTCCTCTAACTGCCATGCTTGAAATCAACTTCAAACAAAAGGCTCGTGTCTTTGCATGTTGTAGAGCTCGGGACTCTTACACAAACTCGGACTATTCACACTCATAGCAGTAGTAAAAACATCAGTCTTCAACCTCAGATTCGGACTGTGAAAGCTGAGAAAAAGCCTTGCAAAAAAATGGACTGAAGTTGTCTTTTAAACCAAAAAAAATCACCGTGGATAAAATTCGGGTCTGCAAGTTATTCTTCTGCTGCTACCAAGCTATCCTTGACTGCTCCCATGCTATCCCAAGAATTTCCTTCTGCTGCCACCGAGCCTCAGTCAAAATTGCAGAGCTCACCACCGAAATTTTCCTTAGTCAAAAATAATATTTACGTGGGGTATTTATACTAAATTTTTGGCTTTTCTTGGGGCCGACCTGCTCTATTAAAATATAATTTTTTATGAAAATTTTTATGGGCCGACTTGTTATTTTTATGAGCCGACTTATAATTTTTTATGAGCTGACTTCTAATTTTTTTTGGGCCGTCATATGCATTTCTGGGCCGACATAAACATTTCTGGGCCGACATAAAAGGATCCTCATATGGGGCAGCAGACTATCTTTTTGACATATGCACTGTTTTCAAAGATAGTAATTATCTTTTTGAAGATGAATACAAGCTGTTTGTTGAAGTGCTGGTCAAAGCCCTAGAAGACTGAACACTTCGTCCTGCTAAAAGATGAACTGCCCTTTTTGGACAGCAGGAGCATCACTTGGTTAATTATATCCTTGTAGTAATATTCTTTGGGTGATCATTTGGACAGAGGTACTTCATTAGTGAACAGTAAACAATTACATTGATACAATGAACAATGGATTGTATCCTTTTGAAGTTGGACAGTAAAAAGTGGACAATGTTTGTGTTTTGAAATATGAACAATAGTATTGAAAATGAACAGTGGTCTTGTTGGACAGTGACAAGTATGATCATTGACATCTTTGGTGGACTGTATGATTGACAAGGACAATGATACATCATCAGCTGGGTGGTGGCATTAATGACATCATGACCATGTTGGCATTAATGACAATTTCATCAACAAAAAGGTGATATAAAAATGGAACGGTAAGACCAAGTCTGCATAAGGTAAGCAATATAAGTAGGCATATAAAAAGTTATTAACATTCAAGATCATATATTCACTCACTATAACAAGTTTATGAGAACATTTCAATACAAAAATCACCAATATCAGTTACCATGTCAAGTTAAATCGAATAACATGATCAAGATAGTTTAGTGGCACACAAATACACATATATACATGTCCGAATATATACCCATCTCTAATAAAACCAACTCCAACTGTATGAGCAAGAGAAATGTATCAGTTGCATGCTTTGTTAAGTGGACCATGTCTATAACAAGTCCATCTCAATGGATCACCCAAATCTAAGTCCTATCATGGGATACTGCTGCTAATCAAAAGAAATTTCTCTAGATGGTTGTGCCACCAATGATCACTAGAAACATATGCTCAACACATATGGGACTGGAACTCTCTGTAAGAAAAATATAGTCTATTGTATCATGGTAGCTCTAGCTACAATGTTTGTGATAACATCTAGCTCCATCTATGAAAATTTCTCTAAGGGAGAGAGTGTTTGAGAAACTCAGAAATATCTGGTCTGCAACACCCCTCTCGTCGTCCACGAACCTGCACTTGAACATTTTTTTTATCTTCAAATTTATTTGTTCTTGAATCAAGAAAACGTTCTACCAATCTCTACATACCACATATTAGTAGGATTCATATATGATAAAGAAAATCATGCTCAAATAAAATGTTGAGCTAAAATGTGAAAATAAAAATATAGTCTAGGAACTTTTAAGACAATTTAAATTTATTAACTAAAAGAAAAGCACACATGCAAACACACTAAAGGGATGACTCAATGGAAAAATAAAAACTAACTACTGCTAAAAAGAGCTTATTTAGTCCTAAACAAAATAAAAAATGATAAGAATCAACACTACATCATACCAGGGCCATAGTCCCTTAAACAAAATTGATTCACAAGGATTTCCAAATGATATCCATCCTTGGTGGATAAATAATACATGCTACGTTCAAAACGTTCCACTGTAAAATGGCCTACCCATAAGTTCCTCGATATTCTAGATATGAGATTGAACACATGATTTTCCATAATGACTCTATCACCACGATTGAACTTATGTCGATTTACATATGAAGGAATGACTTAAGTATAATGGCTAGGTATTGTATCACATACATTGGATTACCATGATGCAACAATTGGATATTTTCTCATTTAGTGAGCCCACATATACATGGGGATACAAAATGGATTGATTATCAACATGATCCATATCATAGAGATATTTGGATCCTTATTCAGCACTAGATGCAAAGCATTCCCTTTCCATGACTGAGATTTCCCAGTCTATTTAGATGACCTTGGTACAACCCTAGTTCATTTGAGAAGAGAAACAGAGATGGTACATTCTTGACAGACAAATTGGCACTTCAGACATGGACATATATATGGTGAGATAAAGTATATTATTTCTTAGTATATTAAAAACCTTGACTTACCATGATATGATGGTAATGGTGGCATATGCCTATTGGACTAATATTGTGATGCCTAACTTGTGTTATGAATGGTTGGAATTATAATGTGTAAGGACAATGTTTATGCCATGCTTTACACAAACTTATCTTATTTTAGTATGTTGGCACCACTTTATCACCTTTCCTTGTACATCTATTTTTCATCTATATTGCCTCACCTTTGACTTATGACTGAGACCTGTGAGATTGATGAGCTTTTCTCCATTTTGATCCCTATGCATGATAGACCCCATGTTTGCATTGTGTCTTTGGCTATAGAGTATGTTGGTTGGTTCCTTGCCTTCTGCTTGTATGATGCCTTGTGGAAGGGATGTGCATCTTATGTCACCGGATGGTTTTTCTTTATTCCTCGAATCAAGTACTTCTAATAGAAGTGTCTTTAGACACTAAACCCATCAGAATGCATAAATGCTAAATCTAAATGATGCAAAAGGAAATATGCAATTAGTAGTGTTTTTAAAAACTAAAGCCTAAGTGAAGTGAAATATTATAAAACTAATCAGTGGCCAAGGGATGACCACTCATCCTTTGTTTGATGTAAGGCCATTATCTCCAATAGGGAATCACGGTGGCAAATCCATCAGGGCTATGGACACTTTCTGCTAGAAGGGTTATGACGAATCATTATCTGGAGCCTAGAAGGTTATCCAAAGCACCTACCCTTGGATCCTAGCTAGTATTCCTTGAAATGTTAAATGCCTGAAAATTAAATCTTTATGAAATGTTAAATGGATACTTATTAGAGTCCAAATGAAACAAGCCCAAGTATTCTACCCATTTGTGAGACACCACCATTTCCTACTATTCTATGTCATGCTTATTGTCACTCGTAAAGATCACGTGGTCAAAGTCAACAACAAGTCATCACCCTTACCTTAAGCCTTGTTTATCCACCCTCATCTAGATCGAGTAGATAAGTTAAATTTTGTAAGTATGGCATATACAAGGGGTTGCATGGAATATTCTAAGGATATTGCAAGACACATGTATATTTGATTACTTATTATTATTCAGTCACCATGATTATGATTAGTATTAATATACATATTGGAGCAACTTTTACCTTGAATTCATCCAAGGTTATTCGGATTAATATATCACCCTTAGATGGAGTATTTTGACCAATTCAACCTAGTTGACCAAGTCAAACACATTTCCTAAGGCAGCGACTAAAAAAATCAAGATTGATTATATATTTTCCTGACATGCCTAGCATATATATTGCAGTCTCAATTTTCTTCATATGGCCACAATTTTGAGTTTTAGTTATTATTATCACTTTTATTGTTCTGGTCATATTATTTTTGACGAGATGATGATGAGGATGGCGCTCCTAGGGTGCTCTGAGGGATCAAAGGGTATGCATAGTCACCATTACTATTTTCCTATTGCTTTGAATCCATTTTTAAGGTCAGTTTTTCATAGTATGCAACCGATAGAAAGATATTGGCATTTTATAGTTCTGGGATGATGTACCCATATAAAATTCAGAGAACATGAACTATGAAATTACTTAAGGAAATAGATTTGGATAGGATGGTAAAGGAAATGGCATGTAATTGTTTTGTGTTGATATATGATGGCTTCTCAGACTATTCTCCATTAATTTCACTCAACGTTGGGGTCCATACTATTTTAATTGGCTTCTCTTGGGAGGATGTCCCCCATGGGGCACCCCTCACCTTGGTCATCAATGTATTATCACATTATATCTTAATTTGTGATGTTATGAGGGGCCTAATGTTATTTATGTCCATAAAGAACCCCCCTTTATGTATTACATTATTATATCTTTACACTTTGATGCATATCACCTTACTAAGACATCCTTGGGAAAAAGTGTGCCCCCTTTGATTTGGTTTGATCCATGTATGTAGAAAAAAATTAAAATATCTCCACCATTGCTACTTTTTTTAATATCAACCATTGGATGTATGTTGATTAAAATGTGGGCACAGTGTATATCTATTTAAGAGATATAATCCAGTTATTGTATTCCATCATGAATTTGTCTTTTTGTTGGAAATAATAATAGAAGATCTTTTGGTTTACTTGTGCGATCTTTGAGAAGTTTGTGACTCTTTTGTTTATGAGTATTTTAAACAGTAGATGCTTATATTTTATTTTCACAGCATACCTTTGGTGTGATCTAACCTTACACGAGGGTGTCTTTGTTGTAGGGCGACTTAGAGGGCTCTCTCTCTCTCTCTCTCTCTCTCTCTCTCTCTTATTAATCTGTCATAGTAATCTAGGGACAAAACATAAGTCTCATCAAAGATTAATAACAATAAGTCATGAAAATGGTATAATAGAGCTACAAAATGAGTAGCTGCTTTGTATATTCACACAAAGAATGAGTAATACAATACATGATCATGCTGCAAGAATGAATGACAAAACAATTCGAATTCCCAAGGAGGTCATTCAAATTGAAGTCAGAGTGCAATAAATGACTGAGTCTAACTAAAAGTAGGTCAAAAAAATGTCACAACAAACCAACCAACAAGTGGTAGTGCATCAATGACTCCAATGAACCCCGATGAGGTTAACTGAAGTGTAACTAAACATCAGAAGTGGTTGGAGGCGCCCCTGTTGACTCCAATTCATTAAATATTCATTAAATAATCATTAAATAATCATTAAATAATCAATTTAATGAAGGAAGGAAACTTCACTGCTCTGTTTAATTGATTTTAACCATCGGTTAGCAATATGGTGCATTAATGACACTCAGATAACCCCCATAGTGCTCCAGTTAGCCTCCCCGAATGTAGGAGAAGGCTAAGTTAGCCTCCTTGACTGAAGGTAGGCGTGTATGTGATCTAGCTGATGTCATCTAGTTCTCCTCTAATGTTAATTAAGTCAATAATACTTAGGATAGTGGTTTAACTAGGCCAAATTGACCAAACTGAGTGTGTAAGGTGGTAAATGTCTCCAACACCCCCCCTTAAGCTATACTCAGGAGGAGTTAGAAAACATAAAATGCATAAAAATGATAGGGACCCAACAACTAAGGCCATAGGTCACCTTGTACAATGTTGAAACTGAAACAATGCTCAAAAACAAACTAAGTGAGGAAAAGAGGGAAAACCCAGTGGGAAAACCCCCCCTCAAGATGAACACTGAAAGTAGTCTGAATCACCCTGATGAACTCACTCAGAACAGTGAACGGAGGTAAGTGAAATTATTTTCTGAAAATATCTTGGTGAAGATGTCTGCAATATTCTCATTAGTCGAGCAGTATTGCAGAATGATGGTCCTGTCATGCACTAGCTCCCTGATATAGTGCATGTGGATCTCTACATGCTTGGTCCTCTTCCTAGTAACTGGATCTGTGGATATCTTAATAGCACTTTTATTTTCAAAAAAGAGCACAGTAGACAAAGTACTACCAAGATCAAACTCTGAAAGAATTCCTTGCAACCAAACTGCTTGGATGCAAATATTTACCGCTCCTCAATACTTGGCCTCTGCGGAGTTTATGATATGGCAGCATGATTTTTTCTTGACCAGAAAATGGGGCCACCACCAAACATGAATACATATCTGGAAGTAGAATTTCGATTTGTAGAGTCACTCGCCAATCAGAATCTGTGTATCTAGCCAGCTCTAGCTCAGAGTCTGCAACATAGTGAATGCCGTAGGTCCTGGTTCCCTGAATATACTAGAGGATCCTCTTGGCTTCCTTCCAATGAATATCATGAGGCTGCTGCATGTATCTTGATACAACATTCATGGCATAATAGATATCAGGCCAAGAATGTGTCAATTACAACAAGCTACCAATCAACTGTCAATAGATAGTGCAGTCCATGGGAGGTGTGCTTTTTCCTTCTTCAAGGCTGATCCCTGAAAGGAAAGGGAATGGTGCAGGCCTACATTCAGCCATATTAAACTTGAATAACAGGTCTGATATGTATTTTTACTGAGTGACCATTATCCCATCAGAATTTTTCTAAATTTCGAGACCCAAAAATTGTTTTAGGAGCCCCAAATCACTCATTTCAAAGGCATTGTGGAGAGTAGTTTTGATGGATGAAATGGAAGCAACTGTGCTACCTATGATCAGTAAGTCATCAAAATATAAAACAATAATAATCAAATTACCATCATACTTCTGTAAATACACATTTGGATCTGATATACACCTTTGGAAGTTTTGCGAGAGAAGGAAGGCATCCATCTTGGAATACCACTCTTTTGGGGCCTGTTTTAACCCGTATAGTGACTTCTTTAGCTTGAAAAAAAAAGATGGATCAGAGATGTAGCCCTTAGGATACTTCATGTATATATTCTCATGAATATATCCATGCAGAAAGGTTGACTTAACATCCATATGATGCACTTCCTAGTGCTTAGATGCCGAAATTGCCAAAACTAGGTGGATGGAGTCTATTTTTGCAACCGGTGCAAAGGTCTCATGGTAGTCCACACCTTGGACCTGAGAGAAAAATTTTGACACCATAATTGCCTTATATTTGCAGGTTCTACCAGCAGCAGCAACCTTGATCCAAAATACCCACTTGCATTGAACCAATTTCCTTCCTGGAGGAAGATAAACTAGCTCCCAAGTAGTGTTTTTCTGAAGAGAATTCATCTCTTCATCCATGGCAACTTTCCATCTCAGATCCTTCTGAGCATGGTAGCAGGACTTTGGATCTGAACTATTCATAAAATACAAAGTTTTGTACAGCAAATTATCATGACAAGAGAGCACAATACCTACTCTTTGGAAATCAGACCAGGTTCTCCTTGGATCATCCGGATTTCCAATGTTATCTCCTGCGGAGGAGAATGTCTGTCGGGCCCATGTGCGAAGATGATTTTGTACTTTAGGTTCTGATTCATCATATAATGTTTGCTACACACTGATATCATAATTCAGAGGATCCAAAACAGGGTCATCATTCCCAATTTCATCATCCAAATATTCAGTAGAATAGGAAGGAAATTCAACAGTTTTCTCCTTCACTAGTTCCACCTCCTGAAGAGGCTCATCGAAATTGACACTTCTCTTGATGATGATCTATTTTTTTTTTTTAATATCCAGCAGCTTGAAACCTTTTGATTCATCAAGATACCCAATAAACAAACATTCTATGCTTTGCAGTTGCAAATCCCTTCTTTTATCAAGTGGAATCCGGGCCCATGCAGTGGACCCAAACACCCGTAGGTTTGACACATCTGGCTTGTGTCCAAAGCATGATTAAAAAGGGGTATTACCTTTCATGGATGAGTGTGGAACCCTGTTATGAATGTATGCTGTAGAATGCATGGATTCATCCCACAAATTTGTAGCCAACTTCTTTGATTCCAACATACAGGTGGTCATCTCCTTGAGAGACCGATTCTTCCTTTCTGCTACTCTGTTCTGCTGGGGAGTGTAGGGAATTGAATGTTGGACCTGAATACCAATTTGGGAGAATATGTGTAGAAAATAATTACTGAAATAATCCCCACCATTATCAGATCTCAAGATATTGATCTTAAGCCCATTATCGATCAAGGCCTTCAGTTTAGAAATTTTTTCACATACTTCAGACTTCTTTTTGAGAAAGAAGGCCCATGTGTACCTTGAAAAATAATCAATAAAAGTTAGAAGATACCTTGATCCATTCATGGATGTGACAAGAATCAGACCGCTGATATCAGAATGTATCAGCCCCAATATGTATGTAGCTCAGTTTGCCTTGCCCCGATTGAACTTGTGCTTAGGGTGTTTTCCAACCACACAGCCCTTGCAATTTCTAGTGGTTTCCTTGATGACCGAGAGGAACTCAACCATGGATTTTTTCTGTCATTGATGCAAATATTTGAAATTTAAATGGCCAAACCTTTCATTCCACAGCCTACTAACTTCATTTCCATGAGTTAGTAGAGCGGTGGGCTTTGCATCCGCAACAAAGTGAGAGAACTCATAGGCTTTTGCATGATGGTTTGCAAGGCCTTTAGTAATGAGTTTCTTGGATGCAATTTCTATTATCTAAACATCATTTGGGATGAAATAAAATATCTTAGGAAATCCTGTATGTGTCATTTGATAGAAACTATGGAGATTTGATGCCAGAGATGGTACATACAAAACATTTGAAAAATAGCCATTCTTAAAATCAACCGTACCTTGTCCTTCTGAAATGATGGTGGAGTCATCTCCCATGTGGATGGGGATGGATTTTCTAGTCTCCAAGGATGAAAAGGAGTCTCTTTCAGCCATCATGTGTTTTGAAGCTCCATAATCAATCAAGAGTTCTTTAGACTTCGAAGTTCTTGCCATGAGGGCATGGCCTTTTTCATGCTGTGGTTCCTGATCTTGCTGACCTCTCCTCCGAAAGATTTCCAGAAGATTGATGTGATTTCTCTCAAGGAGAGAGGTAGCTTCATCAAGCTTCTTCTTTATGCATGCATGTTCAGGGTGGAATCCCTTCCCGCAATATGAACACTTGACTTTTTCCTTTCCATGATGCCCATTTCCTTTGTTCTTCCTTGAGCCAGAAGACTCATCATGCTGCTGGTTTTCAACTTTAGGCTTAGGAGCTTCGAATTTATTTTTTGGGTTATTCTACTGATTTCCTTTACCCTTCAAATATTTTGGCCCTGAGACATGGAGGGCTTGATCACAGGAGGATCTGATGATCCCCATCTGGACAAGCTTATCATGTTCACTTGCTAGGGACTCAATGAAGGCATTGAATGTAGGCATCTTCCATCCAGGGGTTGTGAGATTCCTTGCACAGAATGCAGAGACAAAAACTAAATAATCATCTCCAAGTTTGGAGAGTATGGCGAGGATGAGCTGATCATCCACCTTCTCCACTTTGCATTTCTTCAAGAGTAAGACAATGTGCTTGAACTTTGTGAAAAAGTCATTCAAGGTCTTGATATTGGAAGGATGGAGAGACATCAATTCATTTTTGAGCTGGTAAAATCTCAAATCATCTTGCTTTCCATATAGGGTTTCCTATTTCTCCCAAATTTCCTTTAGAGTATTCAATCCCGAAAGACGGAAAAGAAGATTCTGGGAAATAGAGAGGCACAAGAATCCGAATGCTTCATCCTTCTTGTTCAAGAATATTTATTTGTCTATAGTAGTACTAGGCTCATAGTCAGTGTCCATGGTGACTTTATAGAGTCCTCTGGAGCGTAGCTGGATTTCCATGTCTCCTTTCCATGAGTGGAAATTGAACGGAGTCAAAAGATCTACTGAAGAGGCCATCTGAATATGCTGGAGCGAATGCTTCACCTGTAGAAAACCTGAAAATCACAACATAAAGGGAAATGTAAGGTCAAACAGCTTACACATTTTAGGCTTTCATCACACCCAGCATAATCAATCAAGCAATCTTGATCAACAAGTTCTTTGCTTCACCCAGTGTTGGATTTTTGAGCTATTGCTCAATTTTCATGCAAGATCTATCAAAAAATTTGTTTTTGAGAGATCTAAGCTTCATCCCGCCATGAGCTCTAATACCATCTTAATATGCCACAGTAATCTAGGGACTAAACACAAGTCTCATCAAAGATTAATAACAATAAGTCATGAAAATGGTGTAATAGAGCTACAAAATGAGTAGTCGCTCTGTATATTCACACAAAGAATGAGTAATACAATACATGATCATGCTGCAAGAATGAATGACAAAGCAATTTGAATTCCCAAGGAGGTCATTCGAATTGAATCAATGAGTCTAGCTTAACTGAATGTAAGCCACAGTCAACACTCCAGTTAACCATTGATCAAAACCCTAATTGACTCAACTGAGCCCTAACTAAAGTCGGAGTGCAATAAATGACTGATTCTAACTGAAAGTAGGTCAGACACATGTCACAGCAAACCGAACAACAAGTGGTAGTGCATCAATGACTCCAATGAACCCCGATGAGGTTAACTGAAGTGTAACTGAACATCAAAAGTGGTTGGAGGCACCCCTGTTGACTCCAGTTCATTAAATAATCATTAAATAATCAATTTAATGAAGGAAGGCACCTTCATTTCTCTGTTTAACTGATTGTCACCATCATTTATCAATATGGCGCATTAATGACACTCAGATCACCCCCGTAGTGCTCCAGTTAGCCTCCTCGAATGTAGGAGAAGGCTAAGTTAGCCTCCTTGACTTAAGGTAGGCATGGATGTGATCTAGCTGATGTGATCTAGTGCTCCTCTGATGTTAATTAAGTCAATAATACTTAGGATAGTGGTTTAACTATACTAGATTGACCAAAATGAGTGTGTAAGGTGGTAAATGTCTCCAACATCTCTCTCTAAAAATTGCTTTAGGGGTTTAACTTGTCGATTCTTCTTAGAATTATATTAGTTTTTTCCCTTTTTGGGTTTCTTTTGCAAGCATTTATTTATTTTTGTATTCAATTCAAGCATGATTTTACTTTTACTTATTATGTTTATTTGTCTTTGGTGGGAGGGTTGCACTGGGAAAATCAGATCTAAACTGATAATAAAAATAATTTTCCAAGTTGACAATGTTGGACATAGGGAAAAATCTCATGGAATCTTTGATTTGGTAAGTTAAATATATTCCCTCTTTACTTTTTAGTATTTCCTTTCTCTGTCATAATAAAAATAGTAAAAACCCTACTTTAAAACCCTATTTTTTTAGGTTCACCTAGTTCTAGGTTGTGCCTACGTTTAAAATTGGAAACCCAAGTTGGAAATTACTTAAAAACACTAGAGGCCAAATTTCAAGTTAATCCGATTCTAGTCACCCTTCTAAACCACTTGTTTATCTTACGACAATTCGCCCTCATTGGGGAAATATTTCTTTTAGCCAAAATATTGATCTGGGTATTGCTAGCATCACTCATAATTAACATATCTATCCCCTAGAAATTCATCGTAATGCCTTATTTCTTTCAATTTCACCTATTTGCCTCTATATCTAATTTTCATACATAAAAACCTAGGGAAAATTATGGCTTTTCACATAGGCACTCTTCAACTCTTAGAATTTGATTCAACCTCTAATTGAATTTTAGATATAAATCTATTCACCAAGTTACCAACATTTACCCATTTAATTGATCACTTTTAAGGTTATCTTGGTTATAGGGACGTCCCCCCTGGCTTACCTATATGCTTGGTCTAAAGTGTCAGTACCCTTAACTGGTGTGACACCTGAAATATCTCAAAATTTTGGGTATTGTAGGTCACAACTTTAGTTTCTTCCCCTTTACCATCCTGGATAGGATCACCTTAATAAGCAACTTCAAGAATTGTGATAGCGTTTTTGGCGTCGTTGTCGAGGATGTAGAGGATTACCTTGGTTCAATTTTTAACTTACCTTTAGTGTCTGTGAATGTACTTGCATGTTTGATCATTCATATCCATTCGATTTAATGTCAGTGATTACATTTTACTTGTTTAAATTTTCATAATCAATGCATTTATTTTACTCTCCTCTCTTTACGACATCATCATTTAGTGAACATGACATTTTGTTCACCTGGTAACTCGACAACCTAATTCCACTAGAGGACCGACCCATATTACAGAATCCACTATGTGACTTCACTGGTGATCGACCCTAATCATAAAAATCATGAATTTTATCAATTTGCATTTGAGCTCTTGAAAATTTTAGCGATTGTTGGCATACCTAAGAGGATATTTGGCCAAATGAAAGCTTTTTACTTTTCTGGAATTGTTGGGTATCCTCATAAGGCCCCTCTTCATATTCGGGACATATTTCCTAAATTTGATGGAAGTTGTGAAATATCTGCTAAAAGGAACCTTGACCTCATTAGGGAAGTTATTAAGGAATTATCTACAACCCATAAGGATTTCTACATGATTTTTTTGGCCATGTCATTTCAGGGAACAATTGAACGTTGGTTTTTCAACTTGATGATGAATGACATTTCAGGGTACGACATGTTTGACCAAAAATTCTTGGAAGAATGGGAGAATGAATTCGATAGTATATATCTTTTGAATGAAACCAAAAATCAAAACCCTCCCTTAGATCCTTTGGACAAAGTAACTACTAATATGAATATTCTAAATCAAAATACAACCAATTGGATACAATCCACAGAAGATCCCTTTTTCCTAGTTTCTGTTGATGAAATTGATCTAGCAATAGTGATGAAGTTGAAACATTTGGTTAACTTGTTTAAGATTCCTTAGATCACTCTCCTCATATGGATGAGTTTTATTTTGAAATATTCCTCCAAGAGTAACTGACGAAATATCCTTCAATCATAGTAGAAGTTATGGCTTATTTCCTTAATCATCCTTTTGCATCTCAAGACGATACATTGAAAAATGTGCAAAGGATTATTTTGAGTGCTTCTTCTTTGGAAATTGTGAGTCAGGACTCTGACTTAAGTTTTGATTCAAGTAACCAAGATGACATGATTCTTGAAGAAAATCATTTCTCATTTGGTTGTAAGGAACCTTTAGAAGAGACCTTAGGAGTGCAACATGATGATAGTGGGATGATGACAAATGACATTGTCCAAAATCAAATTTTGGTCATTCCCATCTCATATTGGGATAAATGCATATATGAGTTTGAAGAATTTGTTCATATTATGCTCGATTCTGATGATGTGTCTTCTTCAAATCAAAACCCTTTGTCTCTTTGCAACAGTGAAGATGGCCGGTCTAAGCCTAAACCATTTAATGTTTCCTTTGACCATTTTCTTTTATCCCATAATGAGTCAGAGTTAACAGTATTATATGATGTAAATCAAGCTCATATTTTTCAATCCACCCACCCATCCTTTCTTGAGGAATCTACTTTTGTTATTTCATTTCCAAACCAGGGTTTGACATGCAAAGTTATCAGTAGGGAGTCTCAAGAGTGACAAGTAGTCGGTGGTAAAGTGTTTCATTTTTCATTCCAGTCATCCCTAATGAATAACATTTTTCAATCTATCAATCCTTTTTTTTGGTGGATGGAAAAAGTATTTAAAGTTTGATTTCATCTTTTCTCTATTTCTGAGCAACAAGTAGAGCTAATCTCAATCTCAGTTTTATTACATTACAATTTGCTCCCATTTCGTTCTTCCATTTTTTTCGGAAGAAATATAATTGAGTGTCTTAGTAAGGTAGAGGAGAAAACAAAGAATTTCCTAGAATGGATGAATCATGAGTCATATTGTCTACTTCCATCAAGGTCAAAATCACATTCTCTTTATGATCCTACAGTATCTTGATGGATGAAGTTTGCAAAAATTAGTCCCTTCCCTGACATGATTTCATTCTGCATTATCCACCTTTGATTTTCACACAGTAATATTGAGGGATGGAATTTGCAAAAATCAGTCCCATCCTTGGCACGATTTCACTCTGCATTATCTTCCTTTGATTTTTATATCGCAAATTTAAGTGGCCTCGATTATCAATTACATTACTTCCAGCTTATCTTTGAATTGTTCTAACGTTAACTATAAAGAAAGACAAATTGGCCCATTCAATAAGTGGTTACATTGGATCTATGATTTTGCTTTGTACTTTCTTGATTAGTAAGAGTAGGGTAGGTAGGACTGAATAAGCTCACTTTAGTAGTAGGATTTAAGTCTCAGTTTTATTTTCTATGCAGAGTCTTCTGGCCATTGAGTTTGACCCCTTTTACTTGTTTGAGTGTGCCTTTTATTTTAGATAGTAAAATTGCAACTGTCTTCATGGTTGTTAGAATAGATGTTTACTTCAACATTTCATTTCCAGTATTTGTTTCCAACATTTACTTTCATGCATTTATTTTCAACATTTTTTTTTTATTCCATATATGATGCTTGAGTAGTGTTTGTTTCCATGTGTGTAGGAACATGTATTTTTGAAGTAACATGATCATGGATGACGAGATGGTGCTGCGGACCATAGATTTTCAAGGTTCTCAAGAACTCACTTCCTCAGAGCACTTGTCCCAGTTGGAACTAGATGTTATCAAATACATTGTATTTGGGCTACCATGATGCAACAGTTGGTAATTTTCTCATTTTCATAGCCAACCATATACATGGGGATAGGTCATGGATTGATTATCAGCACGATCCATATCATGCAAATATTCAGATCCTTATTCAACACTAGATGGAGAGAAGTCCCTTGCAGTGAATGAGATTTCCTAGTCTATTGATATGACCTTGGTAGCGTCTTATTTCATTTGATCAGAGCAACAGAGATGGTACATTCTTTACAGACAGATTGACACTTTAGACATAGACATATATATGGTGAGATTAGGTATATTGTTTTTTGGTTTTTCATTTTCTTTCTGATGTATATTAACACCTTTGACTTACTATGCTATGATGATTATGGTGACATATGCCTATTAGACTAATCTTGTGATGCCTAACTTGTGTTACGAATGGTTGGAAATATAATATGTAAGGCTAATGTTTATGCCATGCTTTATACAAACCGATCTTATTTTTCTATGCTGGCACTACCTTATAACCTTTCTTGGTACATCCATTTTTCATCCATATTTCCTTAGCTTTGACTTATGACTGAGACTTGTGATATTGATGAGATTTCCCCACTTTGACCCCTATGCATGATAGACCCCATATTTTCATTTTGTCTCTCACTCTAGAGTGTGTAGTCTGGTTCCTTTCCTTTTTCTTGTATGATTCCTTATGGAAGGGATGTGCGGCTTATGTCACCAGATGATTTTCCTTTAGTCCTAAAATCAAGTAGTCCTAATAGAAGTGTCTTTTGACACTAAATGCATCGAAACGCATAAATACTAAATCTAAATGATGCAAAAGGAAATTTGCATTTAGTAGTCTTCCTAAACACTAAATCCTAAGTGAAGTGAAATTTTATAAACCTAATCAGTGGACAAGCAATGATCACTCATCGTTTGTTTGATGTAAGGCTATTTTCACCTACAGGGAAATAGGGTGGAAAACCCATCGGGGCTATGGACACTCACTTGTAGCAGGGATAGGCCTAGTCATTATCTGGATCCCAGAAGGTTATCTCGGGCACCTGCCCTTGGAGGTTGGCTAGTATCCATTGAAATTTTAAATGCTTGAAAGTTAAATCTTTATGAAATGTTAAGTGGATACTTGTTAGAGTCCAAAAGAAACAAGCCCAAGTACTCTACCCATTTGTGAGACACCACCATTTCCTACTACTCTTTGTCATGCAAATTACCACGGTGGTTGTGTGTATTCATTATCACTCGAAGAGATCACATGGTCAGTGTCCACAACAAATCATCACCCTTACCTTAAAACTTGTTTATCCACCCTCACCTAGCTCTAGAAGATAAGTTAAACTTTGTAAGTATGGAATATATAGGGGGCCTCATGGAAGATTATAAGGATATTAAAAGATACATGTATATTTGATTATATATTATTACTTAGTCACCACAATTATCATTAGTATTAATATACATATTGGAGCATGTTTTGCCTTGAGTGCATGCAGTTTTATTCACATTATTATCTCACCTTCAGATGGAGTATTTTGACCAGGTCAATCTAGTTGACCAAGTCAAACACATTTCCTAAGGCAATGACTACAAAAATCAAGATTGGTTATATATGTTCCAAACATGCATAACACACATACTGCAGTCTCAGTTTTTAACATATGTCCACAGTTTTGAGTTTTAGTGATTATTATCAGTTTTATTATTCTAGTCATATTATTTTTTACAAGATGATGATGAGGATGGCACTCCTAGGGTGTTGTGAGGGAATAAAGGGTATGAGTGGTCACCATTACTATTCTCTTATGTATCCAAATCCATTTTTTAGGTCAATTTGTGATATTATTTATCCAATAGAGAGTTACTGGAATTTTTATAGTTTTGAGATGATGTAACAGCATAAAATTCATAGGAAATGAACTATGAAATTACTTAAGAAAATCAATTTGGCTAGGATGGTCAAGGAAATGGAATGGGATTGTTTTGTGATGATATATGATGGCTTATTGAACCATTCTATAGCAATTTCACTCAAAATTGGCTTCTTGAGGGAGGGCATCCCCCATGGGGCACCCCTCACGTTTGTCATTGATGTATTATCATGTTATATATTATGTTGTGATGTTTCGAGGGACTTAGGGTGATTTATGCCCCTAAGGAAACCCAATTTATGTATTACATTTTTATATATTGGCACTTTTATGTATATTTCCTTACTAAGGTGTCCTTGGGAAAAAGTGTACCCCCTTTGATTTGGTCATGTTGATCAATGTATGTAGAACAAAATTAAGATATCTCCACCAGTGATGATTTTTTTAATCTCAACCGTTGGATGGACATTGATTAGAATGTGGAAACACTCTAAATCTATTTAAGAGATGTGATCCACTCATTGTATCCCATCGACAATTTGTCTCTTTGCTAGAAATAATAATAGAAGATCTTTTGGATTACTTGTGAAATCTTTGAGAGATTCATGACTCATGTTTCTGAGTCTCTTTGGGAACTCGTCATTTACCTTTTATTTTCTCGGCATATATTTGGTGTGATCTAACCTTGCAAAATGGTGTCTTTACTAGAGGGTGACTTCGAGGGGCATCTCTCTCTCTCTACAAATTTCTTCAAGGGGTTTTACTTGTCGATTCTGCTTGTTATTCAATTCCTTTTTCCTTTTGGGTTTCTTCTGCAAACATTTATTTCTTGTTGGATTCAAATCAAGCACGATTTTAGTTTTACTTATTGTGTTTATGTGTCTTTGGCAAGAGGAGTGCACTGGGAAAACCAGATCTTTAACCGAGAATAAAAACAGGCTTCCAAGTTGACAATGTTGGATAAGAGAAAACATCTCATGGAATCTCTGATCTTGTGGTAAGTTAAATCTCTTCCATTTTTATTTTTTAGCATTTAATTTCCTAGGCATTATAAAAATAATAAAAACCATAGTTTTTAGATTCACCTAAGTATAGGTTGCGACTATGTTTAAAATTGTAAATCCAAGTTGGAATTCACTTAAAAAACCTAGAGACCAAATTTCATGTTAATCCGACTCCATTCACCCATCGAAAGCACTGGTATATATTGGTACAATTCACCATCCTTGGGGAAATGTATATTTTATCCAAAATATTGATTTGGGTAATGTTAGAATCACTCCTAATTAACCTATCTATTACCTATCAATTCATATTAGTGCTTAATTTCATTCAATTTCACTTATTGACCTATAGATCTTATTTTCATACTTAAAACCCCAGGGAAAATTGGGGTTTTCACATAGGCACTCTTCAACTGTTATAATTCGATTCAAACTCTAATTGACCATTATATCTAAAAGTATTCACCAAGTTACCATCATTTACCCATTTAATTAATCACTTTTAAGGTTATCTTGGTTATAGGGACAAACCCTTGGCTTAGCTATTTTCTTGGTCTAAAGTGTTAGTACCCTTAACTGGTGTGACAACTAAAATCTCTTAGAAGTTTGGGTATTCTAGGTCAAAAATTTAGTCGATTCCCCTCTACCATCCTTGATAGGATCACCTTAATAAGAAACTACAAGAATTGTGATACATTTTTGGCACTATTGTCGAGGAGGTAGAGGGTTATCTTGGTTCAACTTTTAACTCACCTTCGGTGTCTATGAATGTACTTGCATGTTTTAGCATTCATACCACATCTGGTTTAATTTCAGTGATTACATTTTACTTGTTTAAATTTTCACAATCACTACATTTATTTCACTCTCCTCTCCTGACAACATTATCCTTTGGTGAACATGGAAATTCGTTCACCCGACGACTCCACAGCGTGACTCCACTGGAGGACTGACTCGTATTACAAAATCCACTATGTGACTCCACTAGTGATTGACCCTAATCATAGAACCCATGAAGTTTATCAATTTGCGTTTGACCTCCTGAAAATTTTAGTGATTGTTAGCCATGTCTAAGAGGACATTCAACCAATTGAAAGATTTTCAATTCTATGAAATTGTTGGGTATCATTATAACACCTCTCTTCATATTTGGGACAGGTTGCCTAAATTCAATGGAAGTTACAAAATATCTGCTAAAAGAAACCTTGACCTCATTAGGGAAGTTATTAAAGAATTACCTATAACCCATGAGGATGTTCACATGAAGTTGTAGGCCATGCTATTTTAGGGAAAAGTTGAATGTTGGTTTTTGAACTTCATGACCAATAACATTTCAGGGTACAACATTTTTGAGTGAAAATTCATAGAAGAATGGGAGAACGAATTTGATAATATAGATATTTTGAATCAAACTGAAAATCAAAACCCTCCTTCTGATCCTCTGCGTGAAGTTACTAATATGAACATTTTAAATAAAAAGACATCCAATTGGACAAAATAAGCAGAAAACCCCTTTTGCCCAGTTTTTGTTGATGAATTTGAGCTTTCTAGCAATAGTGATGAAGATGAAACATGTAGTCAACTTGTTGAAGATTCCTTAGATCACTCTCCTCATATGGATGAGTTTTATTTTGAAATGTTCTTCCAAGAGAAACTAGAGAAATATGCTTCAGTTAGAGTAGAATTTATGGCTTATTTCCTTAATTATCCTTTTACATCTCAAGATGATACATTGAAAACGTGCTAAGGATTATTTTAAGTGCTTCTTCTGAAATTGTCAATGAAGAATTTGACTTAACTATTTTGTTCAAGTAACCAAGATGACATGATCCTTGAAGAAAATCCTCGCTCATCTAGTTGTAAAGAGCCTTTAGAGGATACCTTAAGAGTGCAACTTGATGATAGTGGCATGATAAAGAATTACATTGTCCAAAATCAAATGTCGGCCATGACCACCAATTATTGGGATAAATTCTTAAATGCGTTTGAAGAATTTCTTCATATCAAAACCATTTGGCTCTTCATAACAGTGAAGATGGTCACTCTAAGCCTAAACCATGTAAATTTTCCTCTATCTATTTTCTGTTATCTCATAATGAGTTAGGGTTAACAATATTAGGTGATGCAAATCAAGCTCATATTTTTCAATCCATCCTCCCATCCCTGCTTGCAGAATCTACTTTTTCTATTTCATTGTCAAACTAAAGTTTGACATGCAAAGTTGTCAATAAGGAGTCTCAAGAGTGCCAAGTGGTCAGTCGTAAAGTGTTTCATTTTCTGTTCCAGACATACCTGATGAAAACCATTTTTCAATCTATGAATCCTTCTTATTGGTGGCTTAAAAAAGTGTTTAAAGATTTATTTCATATTTTCTCTATTTTTGAGCGACAAGGAGGGCTAATGTCGATCTCAAATTTATTACATTACAATTTGATCCCATTTGGTTCTTCCATTTTTCAAGAATAAACAAAATTGAGTGTCTTAGTAAGATAGAGGATAAAACAAAGAAATTCCTAGAGTGGTTGAATCATGAGTCATATTTTCTTCTTCCATTAAGGTTGAACTCACATTCTCTTTATTCTCTTATTGACATCTAGATGGATAAAATTTGCAAAAATCAGTCCCAACCTTGGTATGATTTCATTCTGCATTATCTTCATTTGATTTTCACGCAACAAGTTGAGGGGGCCTCGATTCTCAATTAAATTACTTCCAGGGTGTATTTGAATTGTTGTAACTTTAACTAGTTAGATTGGATGTATTGATTTTGCTTAGTACTTTCCTGATTGTTAGAGTAAGGTAGGTAGGAATGAATAACCTCACTTGATCAGTAGAATTTAAGTCTCTTTGTTATTTTCTATGTTGAGTATTTTGACCATTTAGTCTGTCCCCTTTTAATTATTTGAGTGTGTTTTTTTTTAGTTAGTAAAATTACAACTGTCTTCATGGTTCTTAGAATAAATGTTTATTTCAACATTTCATTTCCAGTATGTGTTTCCAACATTTACTTTTAGGCATTTGTTTTCAACATTTTGTCTTTTTATTCCATATAAGTTGCTCAGGTAGTGTTTGTTTCCATGTGCAATGGAACATGTATTTTTGAATTAACAGGATCATGGATGATGGGATGGTGCTGCAAACCAAATTTTTTTGAGGTTCTCAAGCACTCTCTTCATTAGAGAACTTGTCCCAGTTGAAGCTAGATGTTATCACATACATTGTAGTTGGGCTACCATGATATAACCATTCGATATTTTCTCATTTTCTGAGCCAACCTGATACATGGGGATATATCATGGATTGATTATCAGCATGGACCATATCATCGAGATATTCATAGCCTTGTTTAGCACTAGATGCAGAGCAATCCCTTTCCACAATTGAGATTTCCTAGTCTATTGAGATGACCTTGGTAGAGTCATAGTTCATTTGAGCAGAGCAGCATCGATGTTACATTCTTGATAGGAATATTGGAACTTCAGGTAGAGACATATATATGGTGAGATCCGGTATACTGTTTCTTGGTTTTAGTTTTCTTTGTGATATATATTAACACCTTTGAATTACAATTCTATGATTATTATGGTTACATATGCATATTAGACTAATATTGTGATTCCTAACTTGTGTTATGAATGGTTGGAAGTCCAATGTGTAAGTTCAATATTTATGCCATGCTTTACACAAACTAATCTTGTTTTTCTATGTTGGCACCTATTTATCACCTTTCCTCGTACATCCATTTTTCATGTATATTTCCTCACCTTTGACTTATGACTCAGACATGTGATATTGATGAGTATTTCCCCACTTTGACCCCTATGCATAATAGACCCCATGTTTGCATTGTGTCTAGATCTAGAGTGTGTAGGCTGGTCCCTTTCCTTCTACTTATATGATTCCTTGTGGAAGGGATGTGTAGCCTATGTCACCGAATCATTTTCCTTTAGTCCTCGAATCAAGTAGTATTAATAGAAGTGTCATTAGACACTAAATGCATCGGAACGCATAAATGATAAATATAAATGATGCAAAGGGAAAGACGTAGTTAGTAGTGTTTATAAACACTAAAGCCTAAGTGAAGTGAAATGCTATAAAACTAATCAATGGCCAAGGGATGAGCACTCATCATTTGTTTGATGTAATACCATTTTCCCCTACAAGGAAACAGGGTGGAAAACCTGTTAGGGCTATGGACATTCGCTGGCAGTGGGGCTAGCCCAAGTCATTATCTAGATCCCAGAAGGCTATTTAGGGCACATTCCCTTATAGGTTGGCTAGTATCCCTTGAAATATTAAATCCTTGAAAGTTAAATATTTATGGAATGTTAAATGGATACTTGTTAGAGTTTAATGTAAACAAGCCCAAGTACTCTACTCATTTGTGAGACACCACCATTCCCTACTATTCTCTGTCATGCATATTGTCACTATGGTTGTGTGTATTTATTGTCACCTAGAGAGATCACGTGGTCAAAGTCAACAACAAGTCATTACCCTTACCTTAACCTGTGTTTATCCACCCTCACCTAGCTCTAGCATATAAGTTAAAATTTGTAAGTATGGAATTTATAGGGGGCTTCATGGAAGATTCTAAGGATATTCAAAGAGATAGTTATATTTAATTATTTATTATTATTCAGTCACAATGATTATGATTCGTATTAATAGAAATATTGGAGCAACTTTTACCTTGAATGTATGCAGTTTTATTCAGATTATTATCTCACCTTTAAATGGAGTATTTTGACCAAGTTAACCGAGTTGAACAAATCAAACACATTTTCAAAGGAAGTGACTACAAAAATCAAGATTTGTTATTTATGTTCCAGACATGCCCATCACACATACTACTATCTCAGGTTTCATCATATGACCATAGTTTTGAGTTTTAGTGATTATTATCACTTTTATTATTCTGGTCATATTATTTTTGATGAGATATGATGAGGATGGCACTCCTAGGGTGATGTGAGGGACCAGAGGGGAATATGTATTACATTATTATATATTAGAACTTTGATGTATATCACCTTACTAAGGCGTTCTCAAGAAAAAGTGTGCCCCCTTTGATTTGGTCATGTTGAACCATAAATGTAGAACAAAATTAAAAATCTCCTCTGTTCATGTTTTTTTAATCTCAACTGTTGTATGGATGTTGGCTAAAATGCGAACACATTATATATATATTTAAGAGACGTGTTACCCTTTTTGTATTCGATTGGGAATTTGAATCTTTGCTAGAAATAATAATAAAAGATCTTTTGGTTTACTTGTAAAATACCTAAAAAGTGTGTGAATTGAGTGTGTTTGTGAGTGTCTTTGTCCATTAGTTGTTTATCTTTTTATTTTCTCAGGATATATTTGGTGTGATATAACCTTGCAGGAGAGAGTATTTGCTGGAGGGAGACTTAGAGGGGCGTCTCTCTCTCTCTCTCTCTCTACAAATCGCTTCAGGGGGTTTTACTTGTAGATGTTGCTTAACATTTGGTTTGTTTTTTCCTTTTGAGTTTCTTCTGCAAGCATTTCTTTCTTTTTAGATTCAATTCAAGAAATATTTTAGTTTTAATTATTGTGTTTATTTGTCTTTGGAAGGAGGGGCGGATTGGGAAAACCATATCTTCAACTAAGAATAAAAATAAGCTTCCAAGTTGACAATGTTGGGAAAAGGAAAACATCTCATGGAATCTCTCATTTCTTGGTAAGTTAAATCTCTTCCATATTTATTTTTCAGTATTCCTTTCCTAGGCATAATAAAAACAATAAAAACCTTACTTTAAAACCCTAGTTTTTAGGTTCACCTAGTTCTAGTTTTCAGTTACATTTAAAATTGAAAACTAAAGTTGGAAATCACTTAAAAACCCATAGACCAAAATTCAAGTTAATCCAACTCCATTCACCCATCCAAAGCACTAGTTTATCTTGGGACAATTCACCCTCCTTATGGAAATCTCTCTTTTTGCCAAAATATTGATCTAGGTATTGCTAGAATCACTCCTAAATAACATATTTATCACCTAGCAATTCATCTTAGTTCCTAATTACATTCAATTTCACTTATTTTCCTCTAGATATGATTTTCATACTTAAAACCCTAGGGGAAATTGGGTATTTTCATGTAGGCACTCTTCAACTATTAGAATTCGATTCAACCTCTAATTGACCTTTAGATCTAAGAGTATTCACCAAGCCTACCATCATTTAACCATTTAATTAATCACTTTTATGGTTATCTTGGTTATAGGGATGCCCCTTTGTCTTAGATATATGCTAGTTCTAAAGTGCCAGTACCCTTAATTGGTGTGACACCTAAAATATCTCAAAGGTTTGGGTATCATAGGTCACAACTTTAGTTTCTTCCCCTTTATCACCCTGGATAGGATCACCTTAAGAATCAACTGCAAGGATTGTGATAACATGTATAATGGAGACATCAACATTCTCCTGGACTTAAGGATGCCGAATTCCCTAGTCCCTTTTAGTATTTACTACATTGGGACATGCAGGACATCCATTCACCAAAATAGCAACTATCCTGATCAATATGTCTCTTACTTCACTTCTCCCTTCATTAGAAGGCATCTTGGACTCATCAGGTGCAATACACCAGTTTGGACCCCATGATATTGAACTGTACATGATGTATATATTGTATTTGAATCATGGAAAGGAGCTCAAGGCCAAGGACCTGCCATTGATTTGGTGTTTTGTGTATAGGTGATCAAGGTTGATGCCTATGGTTATTGTGCTAGTCATGCACAATATATTTTGAATATCATTTAAATGCACAATTTAATAAATACCACAACTAGCTATGGAACTACAATGTGAAAGATATGGGGGCATGATTTCACAAGGAATAGGGAGGGGAGTTAGTCAAAACCCCTCAACTAATAGGATGTGACCAGATGTCAATGGGGAAACCCATGAACCCTCAGGCCACATGTTGTCCTCTATACTCAATCATTTATTTCTTCCAGAAGTTCGTTGAGGTAGTTAATGCCTTGGGAATAGTAGGGCATACAGTCTGATTTTCATGACTGAGCAGGCCTGTAGTCTACAGAACCCGTATTCTTGCTTATGGGGCAAGTAAAACCAGAAAATGTGTGCCCAGTCCATCATCATGGTATTCACCTAAACGTTGTGGTCATCATGGTATTCACCTAAACCTTGTGGTCATTCTAATCAAACACACTCACTCATTCATGCATTTTTGATCCCTGATCCTGCACTTACGATTGTTCACTGTGGTGCAATGTGATCCTGTGTTTGTTCACTGTTTGGAGCCATGGAACTAGTTTTCTGTAAGTATTTTCCTTTGTTGAGAAATTGGATTTTGTGTTACAACGATTCTTTGTGTTACAGAGTGGTATGAGACCCTATTTTTCTTTGTGACAGGGTGAATCATGTGTGTTGTGTTTCCCTGTGAATTGTTGTGATTTGCACCTTGGTTTGGGTCTGAAATGTATGCAAGACTGAGGAGTGGAAGAGAAGAGGAATGGGATTGATAAACCTAGTGGAGAGATGAACCTCATGAAAAGGTAAGAGTGGTTGGAAAATGTTCACTACATGCCCTAGAGAGCACTGGAAGGGAAGGGATATCGCAAGGGACTATGGAGCAGAGAAGGGGATGCTTCCTTGTGTTGGGTGTGTAGGTAATGTGGATCCCATGCCAGATAGACCTTGTGGAGGTGTCCCTATCTCTTGAATGATCCACTAGCTTAGTCATTATACCTTTCCACTTCCTTAGCATCCTGATAATCCCAATTGAATATTGGCTTGGCCGTGTCTTGTTGTGTTTTTGCCATGTGTAATCCTTGGCTAGGAAACCTGAGAAACCCACTGTGAATTATGGCTTGGTTGAGTTCCTGATAAACCCATCTGTTTGTTTGGATGGTCCTTATTGTGGAAGTTGGCTTGACTATGAACAATATGATAAACCCAAATATATGCTAGCTTGGCTAAGTAAGCCTGATAAACCCAGCAGTGTTTGGCTTGTAAGCCTATAGCCTGATAAAACCAACTTGGTGTTGTCTTGGATGGACAGTCTAATAAAACCCAACTTGGTGTTGGCTTAGATGGACCGTTTGATAAACCCAAATCGAGGTTGGCTTGACTATGTGTATATTTTTTCCTGGTTGTGTGTGAGTCTATTTTCCCCTAGTTCTTTGTGGAAGTCATGCCCAGCTCGGGGGTGGCAGTTGTGTTGAGAGATTGATGAACACAACTAGCCTATGGTTGGTTGGAACATTACAACCACATAGCTAGTTGTTGGAAAACTCCATCATTAAGATAAGTATTCTTTGTCCTTCTTGTTTATACAATGTAGTTTCTTATGAATGAATGAATATGATGAACGCTTGCAATGTTCAGTAGAGTGTACTCTGATGAATGTTCCTTCATTTGCCTTGTTTATTACTTGTGTGTTTTATGAAATTTTTTCTAAGTTCATGGAGGTTAGAATCCTGTTACAGGGTCAGAATGCATCTGACTTAGCATTTCAAGCTTTTGAAATTCACCTGGGGAAGGAAGAAGGTGAAAATTGGGAAAGAGTGGTTGAACAAGGAAGAATGTGAGTTTTCTGCACCCCAGGATTTGCCCACGAGAGGCGTAGGATGGAAGAGGAAAAGTGCAGAAAATTTCTAAGGTAAAGTTAACTTTCTGATTTTCGAAGTTCGAGGTCGAAAGAAGAAGTCGAAAGTGCAGAAAAGGATAAGGTTGAAAGCTAAGTTTTCCAATTCTTGACTTCCACATTGGAGGGCGGAAAGGCATAATGCAGAAGGAGGAAACGAGGATAAAGGCTTCATCATTTCACAGTTTTCCAACTTTCGAGTTCCGAAGGTGGAAGGCAGAATATGGTTGAGTAATTCCATTGAAAGGTAGTTTTCCAACTTTCGAGTTCCAAAGGAAGAAGGAAGAATATGGTTGAGTAATTTTGTAGAAAGGTTATGTTTCTGAATTCCTAGTTTCGAAGGTGGAAGGAGGAAGATTGTTAAACGATTTCGTCGAAAAGTTTTTTTTTCTGACTTTCAAGTTCTGAAGGAGGAAGGTAGAAGACCATTAGATGATTCTATCGAAAATATGTCACAACATAAATTGAGCCCAAAATCCAACACGTTGCATGACTGAAATTCGACACTTCCATGTCGCATCTTCGACACATGCACTTTTTTAGGCCATCGGTGAAATACTGTCGGATATTTGATGTGTTTTCATTGTTGGTTGAAGATCCAACGCAACCATGGTGTCGCATATTCGACAGTTATTTGTTTCAAAGTCTCACTAAAAACTTGCAAAAAACGTCGAATATTTGACACTTAACGACACTTGCAGGGTCAGCATTCCGACGGGTTGAAGTGTCGAAGGCATGGCAAAGAGGTCGGTGGTTTTTTGGAAAGCGTCGAATATTCGACAGGAAAACGTCGGTTGACCATCAGCTAAAGGTGTCGAAGCTTCAACAAAAGCGTCATAACGATGTCGAAAAAGCGACGCCTGGTGGTAGAATTAACAAAAAAAAATGACAGATTTCCATTCAGGAAGCAGTGTAGTGTAGTTCAACATATGACACCCATATATATGGACAAATAGAAATAGTACATAAAGGTTTAGGAAGACATTTGAAATGTCTAGTTAGAGAAAAGATGAAGCAGTGGGATCAAGTTTTGGTGCATACAGAGTCTGTATACAATAGTTGTATAAATATGTCAACAAAATTTTCATCATTGAATTTTATGCATCAAAATAATCGAATAAGTGTTTTAGATATGATAGATTTCCACTCAACATGTCCAAATGAGTGACGATATAGAATCATTTTGTCAAACATATAAATAAAATGCATTCAAGTCCAAGTCAACCGAAGGACTAAAATGTAAAATATAAGTAGTTTGTGGATGCCCAATGGAGATATAAATAACTTGAGAGGAACTCAGGACATTATAAAGGATAGAAAAATAATTTAGTTGTCAATTAAAGATAAGGGCCAGAGAGAAGTTTTGTTATTTACAAAGAACTTCATAAATGCAATAAAGGATACCAAGGAGTGTTATGAAATGGTGCAAATAAGAGTCTTAGTTGGCATAAAGTGCAATAATGTTGAAAAATATGACACTAAGAAGGAAGTATTAGTATAATTGAGTAGAATTCTAGAAGGATATGTTGAGATTACGCATGAGATTCCAAGCAGTTTTCCTCCAAAGAGGAAAATTGGGAACAAGATAGAAATAATTAATTCATCCATGTATCTACATGCTTCAGTAATTGATCTTCTTCATATTACACTATTTATCCTTCAAGTTAATGGCATACACAACTTGTCAAGTATCGCTTTCCCATGTTCCAATATCCATTTCCATGGGATTACATTGGTTTATCTCATTGGAAATATCTACATACTTTTTCTTTGTGAAGAAAAACTTCCCTCAAAATGAGCCAGTTGGATTCTATAGCATATTACTGAGTTTTTTGGTAAGCTGGAAGGGTTGTTTTGTAATAACGTACATGGAAATCAAAAGTTTCACCTAGAATGGTAGATGCATATAATTTTAAATATGCATCATGCATGGAAATCACACATTGCAATAGTACAATGATCCTCTTTTGTACATTTGAAACAAATTTTTCACACGAACAAATTGATGTAAATCACTTTTCAATGTTTCAATAGGATATTTCAATCACCTTTCAATGTTTAAATAGGATATTTCTCTAGTGTAGAAATACAATTTTTTTGATACTATGAATAACAACACAATTGCAGCAAGCATTAAAAAGAAAAAAATCATTTTCTCTAAAAAAGAAGGATTGAATTTAATTTCCACTGAGTAAGACCAAATATTTTGTGCAGAAATAAATTCCTAAAAGGAAGGTCCCTTAAAATATGAAGACATCAACATGAATCATGATAATTGATGGAGATACCCATCAAACTTTTATCACACAAATACAATGAACCAAACTTATGCAAAAAAACCTATTCATGTTATTTTCTACGACATATGGGAGATCTATATCAAAAGTATAGGTTTTCCTTATTGGTTTTGAAATAATGATTGCTAGGAAGTGGCCCCAACATAATGATAATCTAAAGAATTAATTACACTGACAGACACAATATAAACGGTAAAATTCATGAATATAGTATCCCCAATATGTTGAGGTGATCAAGATATGGTTGATCAAAACAAAGATACTAAGAGATTTGTTTTGTGTGTGATACCTTTCGATCATTCTTGAGGGAATTTCATGTTGTTTCATGAGGGTTCAACTATATATATTTCATACTACAAAGATAGCATAGCAATTAATTAAATGAGCATTATTGAATATTCGTTGATTGCTTGAGCATACAAGCATTAGATGTGCCACACCCCTATGGTTTATATTCTTTTATTGTGCACAGACCTAGAAAACACCACTAACTTATACAAGAAATTTCCAAAATATCAAAGGTATGGAATCTTTACCGATGGAACAACTACCAAATAAGTTCCATAATCTACAATAAAAACACAACCTCTAGCACATAAACCTGCAACTAAATGTTCATAAAATTCCATCAATATTTTCATAAGATTCCTTAAGAAGCAATCACGTGCCGAATTAAATAAGATGGACTATATGCTGACCTATTGATTGATCATTAATGAGGAAGTGTCCCATGTCAAACTGAAGGAAATAGCAAAATTGATTTATTAGAGTATATTAATCCCATGACATACCTACTAGTAACTATGACTCATACAAAGAACATGGTATACATGTGTTTATCCTTAAATACAGTCAATCTTAAACCTGGAAAACTAACATGATTCTATTACATACCTTCCAGTAACCTTTTCAAGTAACAAGAGCATATTGATATTTACCCTTGAAGTGATTAGGATCAACACCACCTAAAGTCATGGCCACAAATGGGCTTTCTTCAATAAAAAACATTTTTTCCTTGGGAAAGAACCTTGAAACTGTTTCCAACAAATGTGAAAATTTTTCCTTTAGCGAAAACATTTCATACCAAATCTAGTGATCTATCATTGTAAATCAATGAAAATGACTAATACTCTTTTATAGGACATGGATACCTCTGGAAGATTGCCTGAAAACAAAAAAAAAATAAACAGCTTTTATAACTTAAGCATTCAAACAATGCCTTCCAGAAATAAAGTATCAAATAGATCTTTATTTTTTCAAGAAGATATCAATACTTTGTTACCATTATTATCAATGCAGTTATTCTTCTTTTGTATTCCAGAGTTGAGATGTTTGCTCTAAGTGACCACTTTAAAATCAATGATAAATTGGAAGCAATAAAGAAAGATATGTTAGGATATTTAGACACTTAGGAGTTAGTTAAGATCAACTTGTGTAATATATCTGTTAGGTAAAAGTGTGTTTCTTTAGGATGCATTAGTATGCATTTGTAAATATTCTAATCCGACGGTCATGATATGTTATAGACGTAGAGTGATCCGATGGTTCAACTTCTCTTAGATCATACCTACCATTGATCTATGGCTTAACAACTGATTGGTCTATGATCTCTATTTAAAGATCATAGAGGGTATTTCGCTATTTGATCAATTATGATAAGCTCATGTAACTTTCTTTCTTTTGCATAATAAATTTCTCCAAGTAGCTATTTGGCTGGGGCCATGGACTGTTTCCCTCTCGAGGGTTTTAACCACGTGACAAACATCGGTGTTTTGATCTGTGATATATTTATATAAAGTGGTTTCTCAAGGTGTTCGGTCTTTTGGGAGTACCCTGTGTACCCGAACATGGTATCAGAGCTTTTATGAAGAGTCGCTTTCGGTTTTGATCAAGATCTGGAATCGGTGTTGCCGAAAGTTTGAAAGGGTTTTTGTTTTTTGATTTTCTATGCATTTTTGGCTCATGGGAGCTATTCCATTGTGTTCGAAGCACTGTTTCTATTGAGAAATAGTTTTCATTTAATCGAAAACCATTTTCGTTTGCTCTAGAAACACCTATTTCGACAAATCTGAAGGTATAATGTTATAGTGACGGATTTGTTTTTTTTTAAATCTCTCATATTTTATCAGTTTATTATTAGATATTTTCTGTTTTAGTCTTGAACTGTTGCCTTCCCTGACTGTGTATGCTCTTTTCCATGCACCTTGCGCGATCACGACGAATCAAAAACAGTAAGGGAAAGTTTTTTTTTCTTTTCTTCTCAGCTACGTATGCTCTTTGTTGTGTATCGTGTGTGATCACGACAAATCAAAAATAGTGAGAAAACTTGAAAACGTAGACTTTCCGGGTAAGCTAACCAAGATCTAACCCCATTGTGTGGAAATTTTTTTTTGGGTGATTTGTAGGAAAAGAAAGCAAGCACAGAGAACGAGAGAGAAGAGTAAAAAAAAAGAAGAAGCCCCCTTCCTCTTTCCATTATTTTACGTACCTTTTAAACTTAGCTCACTTGGTCCAAAGTTGATTTATTACTTAATAGGTCTTGAGTTCAAGTCTTATTAAGCTACTTTTTAGTGCATGCAATTTCTATTTTCAAGTTATTTTATTGTAAAAGTGCATCTCACATAACTAAAATAAAATAAAAGTGAGTCACTTAAGTCTTTTAATTTATTGCTGCACTATTTAAAAGTCACATTATTGTAAAAGTGAACATCACCTATTCTACAAAAGTGATACACTTCAAAGCAACTTTATTGTAAAAGTGATTGTCAAAGGTTGATCTTGGGAAGAGGGGGCTTCTTTTTTTAGTTGGTCAAGTTAATAAATGCCATGTCACTACTCAGGACATCTTCAACATTTTCTTTGATCAAGCATAAATTCATCATCCATAATTAGTTTTAAGTGTCGTTCTGTTTAAAACCGCATATTTTTCGAGCTCTTTGCATCCAGACAGTTAGTTTCTGTTTTTTCAGCCTTTATTTTATACTATGGCAGCCCCTTGTGATATTATACTTACAAGTTCTAACTATTTCTCATGGAAATCTCTTATGGAGGATGTTCTGCGAAGTAGGGGACTTTTCAGGATAACCTCAGGGAAAGAAACAAAACCCACTGATGATGATAAGAAAATTAAATGGACAAATAGATGTGATGAAGCTCATGGATTGATTGGGATGTCAATCTCTATTGATTTGCGATTCCACATATTTGGAATTGATGAACCTAATCTCGCTTGGGAAAAGTTGGAATCTGTGTTTGGTAAACACAATGAAATTCGAGGTCATTAACTTGAGAATGAGTTGCTTTCCTTGAATCCAAATGATTTTTCATGCATTCAAGACTATTTATCTAAGTATAAAACTCTTAGACTATTATGTGCAGAATGCAAGATTAAGAAAGAAGAAAAAATGATATATTTATCATATTCTTTCAAAACTTGGACCTGCATATTCTGTTTTTGTATCTACATTCTACTCCATGAAAGAATCCTTGACTGCAACTAGCTATCAAGAGCCTATCCTTGAATCCTTTTGTGATTCCTTAATTAGAGAGCAAGATAAGCTCATTCATCTTGGAATAATTAACAATGCAGATACATCTAGGAAAGCCTTATTGTCTCAATAGAAAGAAAAGTCCAAGCCTCCCAAGAAAAAGAATTTTTGCAATAATAAGCAAAAAAACAAGGGTCCTAAACCCTCTCAGTTAGCTCCTTCTTTAAAAAATGACAAAGGATCCAAGAAAAAAGGAAAGAAGACTGAGTGTCATTGCAATTTTTGTGGGAAAGATAATCATGATGAATCTAAGTGTTTTAAGAAGATGGTAGCCTTGGAAGCAACAATGAAGAAGCACCACAACAGCCTAGATTCATCTTTAGAATCTACCTCTCATGGACATGCACTTTGTGCTTTTGGTTACTCTTATATTGCATCTTCTTATTCTACTTCAATTGAATGGATCATTGATTCTGGAGCATCTTATCATATGGCTAAGGATAAAGCCATATTTTCTACTATGCGTGAATGTAACACCAAACAAATATTTGTTGGTGATGATAGATCTCTAAGTGTTGTAGGATCTGGAACAGTTCTAGTAGAAAATGGTCATTTTAGTGATGTACTTTGTGTTCCAAAACTTTCCTGCAATTTGTTATCAGTCTATCAAATTACTCATTCAGGTGAAGGTAAAACCGTGACGTTTACACCTCACCAAGTTGTAATCAAGGATTCTAAAAATCCTCAAAATATCCTTGCTACTGGAACTGTTGATGATATTACCAGGTTGTACAAATTTAACAACTTTGGGCCATCACCTTTTCCTTCAGTTTTTGTTGCTTATAGTGATAACTTGAGAAAACTTTGGAATGAGTAATTTGGTCACTTAAATTATCGCTCATTGCAACAACTATGTAAAGACAATATGGTGACTGGTCTTCCGCTGGTATCTTGCAAGGATGGTGTTTGTTCCGATTGTGTACTCGAAAAACATCATCGAGACAGTTTTGACAAACGTGCCTCTTGGCACGCCTCGGTTCCCTTGGAGCTTGTGCATAGTGACTTGTGTGGCCCTCTTCCATCTGCTTTTTTTTTTGGTTTCAAATATTTCTTATCTTTCATTGATGACTACTCCAGATGCACTTGGGTTTATTTCCTAAAATTTAGAAGCGAAGTATTTAACATGTTCTTGGCCTACAAGGCCCTTGTTGAAAAACAATCTGGTCATCAAATTATTAAGTTAAGATCTGACAATGGAGGAGAATATGTTAACAACAAGTTCACTACTTTTTCCACTACACAAGGAATCCAACAATAGCACAGTGTTCCATATACACCACAACAACATGGTGTAGCTGAACGAAAGAACCGCACTTTAAAAGAAATGGCTAATTGTATGATCCAATCTAAGGGATTAAGTCTTCAATATTGGGCTGATGCCATAAATTGTGCAAATTACATAGTTAATCGCACACCCACTAAAGTTTTACAGGGTATAACACCGGAATAAGCATGGAGTAAAATTAAACTAGATGTAAGTCACTTTCGTGTGTTTGGTTGTGAAGCATGGGCTCACATTCCGGATGAAAAATGGAAAGCATTGCAGCCTAAAAGTGAAAAGTGCATATTTGTTGGATATTCTGAAGATGTAAAAGGTCATAGGCTTCTTCAGCCACATTCTCATGATATAATCATTATAAGAGATGTTAAATTTGATGAAAATCTCTTGGCCTACAAGCCTAATTTGGTGGGTGTGCCATCTTTGGCTTGCGAGCCTGATTCAGTGAGTGTGCCTTCTTCTTCTTCTTCTTCTTCTTCTAGCTTCCTTGACAGGTTTCTAACTCCAGTTTCTAATGATGACAATGAGGATGAAAATCCACCTCCGCTTTCTTATGTTCCTCCAATTGCACCAGCACCAATACTTCCTCGATGGGTCCATTCAACATGTGAAGCAGCTGGTGATCTTGCTAGTGATCCTAGAGATCAATGTCGAACATGTTCTCAATTTTAGTGAGCCTCTTCTCTTTTGGCTCAAGTTTCCAAGAATCATGATCCAGAATTTTTTTGCAGAAGCTTCAGGAAATCCAGATTGGGATGCAACTATGGATGAAGAATATCGTTCCTTAATGGCGAAAGATACTTGGGATCTTCTTCCTCTTCCACAAGGAAGAAAACTTGTCAGATGTAAATGGGTCTACAGAACTAAGTATGCATCAGATGGAAGTGTTGAAAGACTTAAGGCAAGGTTAGTTGCCAAAGTTTTTTTCCAAGTTGAAGGGATTGACTACAATGAAACCTTTGCCCTTGTAGCAAAAATTAACTCCATCTGCCTTATTCTCTCCCTTGCAGCCTTATATAACTAGGAATTCCATCAAATGGATGTCAAGTCTACCTTCTTACATGGTGATTTACATGAGGAAATTTAAATGGAACAACCTCCTATATATGTTCAGAATAACTCTAGCCTTGTTTGTCTCCTTAAGAAATCCTTATATGGCCTTAAGCAAGCTCCTAGAGCTTGGTATGCCAAAATGGATAGATTTCTCCTTGACACTGGTTTTTCTAGATGCCATTCTGACCCCAATGTCTATACCAAGAAAGTTGGAAACCATCTCATCATACTTGTTCTTTATGTTGATGATCTTATCCTTACTGGTAGTGACCCTAAAATTATAACCCATGTGAAATCCAGTCTTAAGCAAAATTTTGAAATGCCAGACTTAGGACATTTTCATTATTTTCTTAGTCTCCATGTCTTGCAAACCAAAGAAGGAATATTTCTTTCCCAGTCTAAGTATGCTTGTGACCTTCTTCATCACTTCCACATGGAAGATTGTAAACCAGCCCCTTCTCCCTTCCAGTCTAGAGTCAAACTTTCTGCCACTTGTACTTCCCCTGAAGTAGATGCCACCTTGTATCATCAGCTTGTTGGTAGTATTTTATATTTGACTCATTCTCATCTTGACCTTTCCTTTGTTGTTGGTTGTGTTTCCCATTATATGAAAACTCCTCATGAAAGTCACTGGAAAGAAACAAAAAGAATACTTCGATATATTCGAGGTACAATTCAGTTTGGGTACAAACATTGATGTGTTGATCTGTGATCTATTTGTGTGAAGCGGTTTCTCAAGGTGTTCGGTCTTTTGGGAGTACCCTATGTACCCGAACAAGATATAAATGCCTAGTAAAATATTTGCACAAAGAAGACTTTGTAACAAATTAGCAATTATGAGTAATAAAGTGCACTAGGTTTTCCACTGCACAATCAAACATGAAATTTGAACAAGATATGAGATTAAGAAACAAATTACAAAAGTACTGGAGAAAGATAAACTTGGGCAGATAACAATATACTCTTGCAGAATAATAGGAAAACAACGCTTCAGATTCCATTTTCCTCACAAGTCTATCTATCTTTTTCTGTCTTTTGACCTTTCCTATTCCCATCAAACTCAAATGCCTATCATATTTGTTGTAATGAAATGCATACATTTAATTTTGTTGTCCTAGCTATATGGATTGGTAAAGTATTACCAAGCATTAGAGGAATTTTGGGGTCTAAAATGGGTCTCCTAAGGAAAATAATAAAATAATAGTTAAAATAATAAAATAATATTGATTAATTTTGGAGGAAGAAAGAAAAAAACTACTTTTTGTGTTCGTATTTTCGACATATCTCCTTGTGTTTTTACTCAAATTTTGATCGAGAGAGCTCGTTGGATGTGGAATTTGATTCCACATCGAACGAGTACCCACACTGAATACTTTTGATGGACCCCGCTACCCCAAAAACAAGAAATACCTGAAAAATGTGATGATGACATGGGGTAGTGGGGTCCATCAAAAGTATGTAGTGTGGGTACTCGTTGGATGCGGAATCAAATTCCGTATCCAACGAGCTCTCCCGATCAAAATTTGAGTAAAAACACAATGAGATATGTCGAAAATATAAACAAAAAAAGTAGTTTTTTTTAATGACAAATATGTCAATTCAACCATTATGGTTGACTTATTTTATTGAAATTCTATTGGTTCTTGAATTCCAACTCACAAAAACTTATTTTGGCACGTTTTTTTATAAGGCCCATTTTAAACCCCAAATTTCCTCTAATGAGGCCAGTTATCATGATAAATCAAACTATTTAAGGTAATTGTTTAGAGTAGATAGAACAAAGTTTGCTTCAATGTATGGTAATCATCATCATCAAATAAATGTATGTCTGTGCACATGCATAAATACCCAATACACATCTCAAACAAAAGAAAACATAATTATACCTTGATTTGTGGATCTTCACACTGTCTTCTTATGCTTTACCTTTCAAAACATCATTCAACATACTTCATATTTTGTCCTGTTGCAATAATTTCATGTTAGGACCCATCAAATAAATTTATGTTTGTTTATGAAAATAACAAAACCAATCTAAATAAATACAATTCTATTACAATGTAAATTACAATACTATTCAACTATTTAAGTAAATTAATTGTTGAGAATAGATCACCTGATAAAACATGGATAACAAAAAATACTATGTATATAATGCCATCAATCTAATCAAAATTCCATTTCTTTCCTTTTAACCATGGAAATGTTTCTCAACGCTATCTGTAACAAGTTCCAATGGAGGATTCAAATAGAAATAGAGAAAATTATACAGTAAAATTATAGAAATAAATGTTTTTTAATGTATTCTTCCTTACCATTCATTGAGCTCCTCTTTGTTTTGAGAATAATTTAATATTCTCTACTAAACAGGACCAACCACATGAAGGTGGAAGCTCTTATGGCCCCTCCCCCCCCGCCCTCACATCACTCTCAACTCCCCAAACCCAATGTATCTACTTGCAAATAACAATTTATTTCACTATTTCACAATCCAAATAACAATGCATCTACTGCAAATTATTTCACTCAATAGTTGAAAGATGATTTCATTAAATCATTCATTAAACCATCCAATAATTCAACAACTGAAAAAACCATTTATTAAATCATTCATTAAACCATTCATTTAGTCAATGGAAGAAAAAAATCAGTAAACAATTCTTTAAAGCATTCATTCAAACATTCATTAATGAAACAGAGGAAAAAACCATGAAATGTTTTTTTTATAAATAAGAATTGCTCAAAACTTGTTTAGTCACTTCCTTTTTACTTTTATTCTCTTTAAATATTTAGTTAGAGTCATATCTTCCGGAATCTGATCATCGGTATCCCTACTAGTATGCTCGCAAGGTTGAACTTTAGGCGAGGGGCGATGAATTTCTGTAATAATGTCAAAATCTTTCATTAATATATTTATATTTTGATAAATACGAGTAATTCATTTAAAAAAACATTACGAATGTGTGTTTTTACCTGCCATGGGCACAATAACATGCTCAACATTATCTTGTATAGTCCCAACCTGTTTCGTGTTATCTGCATCTACATGCTCTGTAGTTGAATTATGTAGAATTAGAATTAATGTTCATCACCTGTAATGGTCTATAAAAAATAGTAGCACATTAATAAATTCATTACCAGGATGATAAGCATGATCTTCGTTTGGTTGGTCATGTACATCCTCGACATGAATGGGATCATTACTTTCCTGCACAAAAAGGAATAAATAATTTATGTTAATTTATTTATAAGGAATAAATTGCATGAGCATTAATAAATTATCATTAAACTATATAGTTTTTACATACCTGGGCACCAGATGGATCAGCAAAATATTGTGCAATATTCCCAAACAAGCTTCTCCGATGTTCAACAATGGTGTCAAAGCCCTGTTCGAAGCCAAGCTTCATGTAATCCGCATTGGGAAATTCTTTGAACCGGTCGGCCTTCATATTTGCATGATGTCATTAATTTTACATTTTTTTCTAGAACAAAACAAAAATAATAATCTATATGATATTTGGATGCGGATTCAGGTTTTGCGATACTTACATATTGGGCCGCCAAGTTGGAGTAACCACCAGGCCCAAGCTTGTGTTGGCCAATTTTTTCAATTCTTGCCTTGGTGGCCTTAGATGTGTTTGAGAGCCTAATTAAGTTCTTAAATACGTTAGTCAATGTACCAAAATTGATATAAAAACTAGTAATAATAAGGCGTATTTTGGAATGTACTGCATACCTCCCTGTTCCAGCTGGTGGTATCTTTCTTGATTTTTTCAGGCCCTTCTCTTTTCCATCTTCCACCAGGGATTTCAACTCCATAGATGGAATCATTGGAGGGTGCTCATACCTAGGGTTCTTGTCTAGGTGAACCCTATACTGGTCTCAGAAAATATTTAGATTTTTTCCAGCTTTCTGTAGGACCTTTGATGTATCGAAGGGATCTTTTTGGAACAGGCTAACCAAGCGATTAGTCAGATCATACTTTAAAGCTTTTGGATACTTGTTACACATTGTGTGGATGGTGGGCCCTAATATCTCCAAGTCCAGCTCATTCATATGTTTATAAAATATATCATTTCCTGCAAAACATTAATGCCATCATTAGTCAACATTAAAAAATATTATTGGTATATTAGACAAATTATAAAAAATAAATTGAACAATCTATAATGACCTGGATTCCTCTCTATCTTTATTGAAACCAGTTCTTCATTCACCAAAAATGTACACACTATTGAACCAATGCTAGTGACATGAGAAGATACAGGAAATGCTTCTACATCTCTATCTAACCCTACATCCACCCCTTCTTCTGCATCATCTATTGTGGGTGGGGCAGCATCGGCTGCACCCTTTGCTGCCCTCAGGGGTTTTTCAGAGCGTGTTTCCGACTGTTCAGTGGATAATATGGGAGCATTATCTGGTGTACATGGAGTGGTTTGGTCACTGGGACCAACATTTCCTTAACCACAGCTGATAATCTCCATAGCGTGCTGTAAATTCAAACCATTGTATTATAAGTTCAATAGCATATAAAATCAAATATTATAAAGTTTTTATAAATGAATGTACATTATTATTAGAGAAATTACATCTAATTGTTTACGTTGATGTAACAACGATTGAATCCTTTTTTCGACCCCTTCTGTTTGTGGAACTGCCAATGTCACAAGAATCAGTTCTTCATTTTGTTTTTCCCTGGTCTTTTGTAGCACCCTCAATGGGTCTGCAGACTCTCTAATTTCACTATCTCTCATCAACCAGGAGACCTCATTCTATAAAGAGTTTTGAGACAATATTTCATAAACCGAATCCCTTGTATGCAATTGAAATATAAAAAAAATTGCTTAGTCTTTGAAGCAATAGTGTGCGCAAACAATTATATTAACAAAAATTGTCTATCATGATAGAGTCATAGTATTACATCTAGGATTACTTGATTCCTAGACAAGGGTGTGGTTTGATCAACAAATGGGGACTTACCTTGATCAACCACCTGCAAAAAAAGTAGATAACATTATCACAATGAATGCAATATGTAAAAGCTAACAAATACAGAACAAAAATAAACACTATGCTACATGTTTTATGTGTACATTTTTGAAGTTTTTAGAATGTGGAATTACATTTAGGTTTACTGGTTTCCTTGAGGCTCCATTCATTTGATCAATAGCTGGGGACTTTCCTCGGTCAATTTGCAAAAAAGGTAGACAACATTACCATCATGAACTCAAACATAAAAATGAAAGAATACATAACAAAATAAACATTATGCGTCATGATATACATGTTTACGATTTTAAAGTATTTGAAATGGATAATTACATTCATGTTTGGATGTTTCCCCAATACTGTAGTCGGCTGATCAATAGTCGGTTGGATTCCCTGATCAACACTCTGCATGGAAAATACATAAGATTATATAAATGAACCTAGTATACTATTGAAAATACATAACAACATATCTGTATGTCCATCATAAATTTATTACATTGGTAATATCGATGTATACCTGTTGCCTTGACTCAGGTCGACACACATCTACAGAGATGGAGGTGCCCTTGAGAGAACCTACGTCAAAAACATACTAAAATTTACCTAAGGAAACATGAAAATTAGAAAATTACAATTATATGCTAACGAAAAATCCTATAGATGTTAAAATAATTAATAAAAGGTTGGTTAAATTGTTTGTTGTACCACAACCATACTAACCGTGTTTGTATCTACACGATTCAAATTGTAATTAATAAGCAGTTCTTCGCTAGCAGCTATTGATTTAATTGCACATAAAAAGACACAGTTTCCTTCATGTGACTCAAATATGTAGTTGAGTTGCTTTAGTGTAGACCCTGGTTGTGTACTATTTATAAACCCCGCAATATTACCAGTTGTTTTTGGCCTTCCGTCCATGTACAACGTTGCTCCTTTATTTTGAGCTTTGTCTTTTAGTTGTATATAATTCGCTGACAACCCATATCTATGCATACTTCATGTATATTGGACCAGGTGCATCCAATCACTATAGTTGTAACAGGGTCCAACATACTCCATCAATTCTGTACATCTACCATATCCAACCTTTATGTCGTCCATGCAAAACAACCCCAATCCATGTAATGATGACAGTGCAATTCTATATATCCTCTCATTCACAAAAAAATCAGTGTTTACTTGAAGAAGATCCCTAGGAACCCATTGTTTCACTAGGTGTTGGTACCTTAAGGGCACATCTATGTCTCCCACTGTCTCATCATCATAGGAACATAACCCCCCTCTGAGAAAATATTTCATGCATTTGTTGAATTTTCTTCTGATCTTCTGACATCTAGTTGGTCTAGCCCTTATAGACCTACTATATGTATCACTTTCCTCTAGTCTTCCCAAACTCCCTTTGTTGGAGGAAGATAGGTCTGAAAAATACTTGTTTGGTTCTACCAGCACCATGGCCAGATTTTTTTTTGGCATAAGCATAGAAAAATACCAGCAAAAAAACTTGGAAAGGCTTATAAGAAAAAAACTTGTTAAAGAAAAGCTTGTCAAGAATGAGTTTGGTTAATAGGTGTGGGCATTTGGTAGCCCTAAAAATTCTAATGTATGCCCCTCTTTTAGTTACATACAAGTCTCCATTCTCACTTATTGCCTGCATTGCCTTTTCCTAACATGAATTGGGTAGGATTCATAAGCTTCACATGTATGCTTGTGCCCATTAGACTTTGGCCTTTCAAGGTTGTCAAGCTTGAGATGATATGTTATGCATATGCAGCAAATATAACACTGCAATTTATGCCAATATATGTATGTACAGGGCCTGAAGGTTCTCCTTTAATGGACTATATCCTTGAAAGAACATATCTTCGAATTCATCTACATTTACTTTGGATAGAAGTGATACGGAGTTGGTATGTTGGTCACTTCCATCAAAAATCATCTTTGACATGAGTTCCTTGTTAGAATAATCAACCCATAGTTAGCTACCTTAGACATTAATTAATCCAATTTTTGTCTTATTTTCCTAGTTTCCATATTCCACCTTATGCAAGTTGTCCTCCACACATCCATAGTGGTAAAACTTGCTAAATTTGAGTCATGGAGCACTTGGGAAACCTCTTGGAATCAAATCTGCTTTATTCTTGGCCTCCCTAGTGCATATCTTCTTTTCCTGCTCTATTGCCTACTTTTTCTGAGTTTTAAGGCAATTGGGAAAGTTTGACTAGGTGAAGTTAACTTGTTTTTTGTCCTCATCATCCTCCACCATTTTCTCCTAATAAAAGCATGTATGAGTTTTCCTTCCATCACCTATTAGCTTTCCTAATTGATTTTTCCAATTCGTGAGCTCCTAGACAGTTTTGGAAACTGCTTTATGCACCTATGGGGGATTTGCTTAGATTTAGTAATCCTGCTTTTGACCAAATTCGAATGGAATACTTATGCATTTGAATCTCTCATGTAATTATTTATTGTGGCAGCCTATGACTTCACAGGGTTGGCTATTGTACACTTATTCAAAACAGATTAGTGTTCTGCTCCATATTCAGTCTTCTTTGTGAGTAATTTGCATGTGTAATTGGCAATTGTTGTGAGTGTAATTGTTCTAACACCTGGGTTCAATTTCCACATTCCTTTTTCAAGTAATCTTGGTTAATATCCTCTTCCAAACTTCTAGGTCACTTTTCCACTCTACATTGGCCCGGTTATTCATTTTCCTGGCCACTCCTCTCTCCTTACTCTACACTCGTTGTTGTTGTAACCCTTACTTTTGATGGTTGTAAGTGGTTTTTAGTTTTCCCATGAATGATGTTGTGATGTTGTATATGATTATCCATTTTACCTAATATGTTTTATGATATTTTCCATCGTTGCTAGGGTGCACATACCTGTTGTTTATGGCTTCTTAAGCTTGAAAGCTCAAGGGCCTAAAAGTGCCCAGATCGCATCTAGGACCCTTTAAGAGTCATAATAACAACTATTGTTATAGGATTTTATTCTCCAAATGATACACCAAAACCACTCTTATCGGTTAATATTTATGTAGGTATGTTTTTCTGATCTCTCCCATAATTTATCATACTAATAGGATTGTGACTATCAAGTCAATGCCTTATTTGTATCGTGGCAATTCTACAACAATACACTATAAATTCTAAAAAATTCTGATGTGTACCCTAAAAATTCTTATGTATGCCCCTCTTTTAGTTACATACAAGTCTCCATTCTCACTTATTGCTTGCATTTCCTTTTCCTAACATGTATTGGGTAGGCTCACAAAATATCATGTTATACATGGGCACTATGATATGCTCACAAATATTTATATAATGTATTATAAATGTGTGTTCCTAAAGGATTTGGAAATATACATGGATGGGAAATGTGCTTGGTCACCAATGCTTTCAATCATTCGGCATGTCATCTCTGTATATAGTTTCCCTGTCAGTGCAATGATTCTTCATAATGTTTGACAGTTGCCTTGTGATTTCCATTACATGATTTCCATCTATAATCCACTATTGTGGTTTCATCATTGCTCCCATTCAAGAACAAAAAAGTAGACATGACTTCTCTCCCTACATTAAGTCCATGTGCACATAATGACTAGCTTTGGTACTTCCTAACTTTTCAGTATTCCTTTTGACAACAAAAGTGAAACATGAAACAATATCCTTACTTTCAGCATCTTGCACAGCTAATGGCTTTGATTGAATTGTATAAGTACTTTGTTCCCAAAGTAAATATTTTGAGACCTACGAACGAAGGGGAGCGAGATGAATGGTTGAAGGACTTCAATGGAGGATGAATTGATGCCCTATTCTGCCTACCCAAAGGTCCTTTAATAATGAATATTATCCCTAACTTATCATTGATTTGTAGTCTTCTATTTTTCACCCATACTGCTAAAAGCAACAAATTTTTATGCCAATTCAGTATGTATCTTCATGTCACAAGTTCTGCCTTATAAATGAATATGGAACCCTAGAAGGTAGTGTTGATTTGGAAATATGATTTTACAATGTTCCATCCGATATTTAAGACAATATTGGAGAGTAATTTATGGTATAACATTAACATATTAATTTTCAACCCTAAGGCAACTCTAACTTGAACAGAGTTGGGAAATTTCAAGTAGGTACCACCAAAATAATGGTAGAAATCAGGCCAGCTGCTACAGGCATCCTTGGAGGCATATTTCCCAGTGGTAACCTACAATAATCATATATATATATATATAATCCATGGTGGTGAAGAGCGGACATTTCGAGATCTGCTACTTGGCACATTCAAGAATGAAAAGAATGTTTTAAATACATTTATATCAGTCCATAATATTTGCTGATTTATTCCTTTTATCTTGTCATGATGATGCTTGTTTTCCCATATTAATTTTCAACCCTAAGGAAACACTAACTTGTTTTCCCATACTAATTTTCAACCCTAGGGCAACCCTAAGGCAATCCCATAGTAGAAAGAACCAAAAAATACCATTCCACACAAATCAAAAGGCTCTTAAATTAACTATATCATGCCTTCCTCAATGATTTGATGAAACCAAGGGGATGAAAAAAGGGCAAGGAAACATCAAAGATCACTCACACCAGGGAATAATTCTAAATTTAACCAACTGTCTAAACCACAGAGGTCATCTTATCGTGTTAATTGTAAGAGGGGGAAAAAAAATCAAACACAATGAAAATTGACATAAAATGTTCAAATAAAAAATGGAGGACATCAAAATACCTAGTACTTGCTTCAAGACCCAAAGAATAAACCATAAGGTTCATGATTGTCCATTAATGGCCAAGTATTACCTAACCCAATTTCCACTGAACTAAGCACCTCACGGTCGAATCATGATATTGGGCCGAGTTTATTATAAATTCCAAGAAGAAACCGATAGAGCAACCAAACATCCACTCTATAGGATCACCAAGAAATAACATCATTCAAGTGAAGGATGTATGCAGACTGTTGCATACATTATATCTCTACTCATTCGATTTCCTACAAAGTGTTGTAGCTTGCTTAGTGCTCCTCTTTGTTTATCATTTACATTCAACTTCACGGTGAAATCAACAAGTCCAAGCAAATCTTCTAGTACATCGCCTTTACAGTAATCGACAAATAATGATGTTGAGTTATTGGAGATCGTGTAGAGTGTATGTTTTAACTTCTTCAGTGCTACTCTATAGTGCATAACCCAGCACTTCAGAGGAATATTTCCTAGTGGTAACCTACAACAATCATATATATATATATATATATATATATATATATATATATATATAATCCATGGTGGTGAAGAGCGGACATTTCCAGATCTGCTACTTGGCACATTCAGGAATGAAAAGAATGTTTTAAATACATTTATATTAGTCTGTTATATTTGCTGATTTATTCCTTTTAGCTTGTCATGATGATGCTTGTTTTCCCATATTAATTTTCAACCCTAAGCCAACGCTAACTTGTTTTCCCATACTAATTTTCAACCCTAATACAACCCTAAGGCAATCCCATAGTAGAAAGAAGCAAAAAAGAGTATTCCACACAAATCAAAAGGCTCTTAAATTAACTATATCATGCCTTCCTTAATGATTTGATGAAACCAAGGGGATGGAAAAAGGGCAAGGAAACATTAAATATCACTCACACTAGGGAATAATTCTAAAGCTAACCAATTGTCTAAACCACAAAGGTCGTCTTATCGTGTATTTGGGACGATTTCTTTGTCTCGTCTCCTTACCCTTGTAACAAGGTCCATGCAGTAGCTTCTTTTAAGACTAACAGGAACAATGAGAGAATGGGTTTCATTGTTTAAATGTAATGTTGGATTTTGAATGAAACATAGAGTAAAGCTTATATCAGTTTGTGCATTATTGTTTGTTTGATATAGTGTATCTTATCTGTGAATGGTTTACCAACATGTCCATACCAACATGACTAATTAGGTCTCTTATAGTTTCCTTTACCCATGAAATGGTTGTTTCAATATTGTTTTACCAACAACATGCCCAAATAAACCAAGAAATACTTTTTATGCATAAATATGTCCTCCAATATAACCCACATTTTCCCTTTAGATCTTGTTACGCCTTATATTATGAGGAAAAGAGCCCAAAAATTCATATTGATACTTTTCTCTAGATTCACACCCATAACTGCTTAAAGGCATGTTCTATGTTGCAGGAGGACATGGACAGTCCTTAATTGTGTCCAAAACTGAAAATGAATACTTATAGGGCCTAGATTTAGGAGAAGGGGACATTTACATCCCTTTTCACCAACAAATATTGCCTAGAATGTCTCTATTCTACCCAGGCTAACTCATAATTGTCGACTAAACACCTGATGCAAATAGGGGGATAACACATATCAAAAGAAGAGATCAAAGCAGTAATAAATTCCTTTCAGAACTCAAAAAATCCATTTCCTAATGGTTGCACGGTAAAAATTATTTGGGTTTTAAATTTTTATATGATTTAATGAAGGAATACAAGTTGAGAGTAATGAAAGAATTCTAGAATTTCTAGTTATGCAGATCCATGATGCAATTAGGGTGGTTCATGAGGGTTCACACTCAATAAAATGAAACAAAATATCAACTATGGTTCTCAAGCTAGATTTGTCTAAAGGATATGGTAAGGTAAGTTGGAAATATATGAGGTTAATGCTAATTTAATTGGGATGAATCTGGAGTTAGTATATTGGATAACAGGATGCTTGTGTTCATTTTTTTTTCACTCCTTATAATTGGTTAATCCTCCTTATTATTGGTCACTAATGACAATAATGAGAGGAAAATTTGTGGAACAGTCCCTCTGTTGGAAGATGAAAAAGGTCTTGAACCCATAATTGCAACCTAGCCCATTCATTTGTCTAGATTGAAGTGGTATTTTTTGAACAATAAGATTATATAAGATGCATTTATTAAAATAAAATAAATAAATAAAAATAGGAAAAACAAAAAAAAACATGACTTCTTAATCTCCACTTATAAATTTAGGTTCAAGCCCAAATGCTGGAGATGGAAATGAGCCATATGATGCAGCTTATACACTATTGAGGTCATCCACTGTGCACTCTGAATAGGAATACCCCTGCAACTAACTTCCCCACCTGATCATCTTAATCCTGATCAAATAGGGACACTCTCACTGTTGATCTAGGTAGGAAATGCATGAAAATCAAGAACATAAACAAAAATGGCATGCTCCCTTTCCTGGTGTTGAATTATTACCTGCTACTGCTAGGATACATGTTTTTTGTTAATTTGATAAGGGATTTTTATAAAATTATGGGATTAAGCCTGAAGGAACTATTTCATTTCATACCATCATTTGTAGTTGGCAGTCTAATAATAAACCACAATTAGTCCTTGATTCATGTTATTGGCACCAAATGATTAGAAGGGATAACTTGATAAGGAATTGGAACATTGGATATTCATGAAGAAAAAGGCGTATGTTACACATATCACATAATTTTGTCCTGGGGATGGAGCTCATAAATGAAGAGATATTCATACATGTTGAAGCATCTTGGTGGATTTTTCACCTCCATACAAAGCATGAGGCACCATTTTTTTAAAATCTAGGTGACCTGTGCATAGTTTGGGACTATTATAAGTTTCAATCAATGGTATAAGTTATAACCCAAATTTTGAGAAGTTCTGTCAATGAGAAGAACAACAATGGGCATCTTAATTGGTGTAAGAAGCAAATCGAGGCTATTTCGAAGCACATTTGGGCATGGTTAAAGATTTTTATGTGTAGTTAATCCAATTATTTTCCTTATTTGACCTTCATAGAGCAGTGAGAAACCATTATAAGGAAACCTCAACCATAAATTAACAATAAGTATCCCTAAATCGTCAATTCTGGGTAATCCTAGGTTAAATTCAGACCTAAAAAATCATTTTGGGAATATTAAATGTAAGAGGGGCAAAAAAAAATCAGACATGGTGAAAATTGACATAAAATGTTCAAATAAAAAATGAACATCAAAATACCTAGTACTTGCTTCAAGACCTAAAGCATAAACCATAAGACCCAAAGACTCGATAGAGCAACCAAGCATCCACTCTATAGGATCTCCAAGAACTAACATCATTCAAGTAAAGGATGTATGCAGACTGTTGTAGGCATTATATCTCTAATCATTCAATTTCCTACAAAGTGTTGTAGCTTACTTAGTGCTCCTCTATGTTTATCATTTACGTTCAACTTCACGGTGAAATCAACAAGTCCAGGAAAATCTTCTAGTACATCACCTTTACAATAATGGACAAATAATGATGTCAGTTCTTGGAGATCCTGTAGAGTGGATGTTTTAACCTCTTTAGTGCTAATTTTTAGTGCATAACCCATCACTTCAGATAATATTCTAATGGTTTTCTTGGACATCTTTGGGTATCCTAATCAATTTCATAATGATCATGAATTTAAACCATCACTTAGGCCCTTTGAAGGGGATATTTGATTTCCAAGGGGTGTGTGGTTTCTCCTATAATTCATTGGATAGTAGGGATGGGTCTTAAGGCCTTAATAATGGGGATGGGTGGATAATAAGGCCCTTAGGATTTACATGAAAAATTTAGGTACCAAGAACCAAGAACAAGCCATCAAATCACAAACATGTATTGTATAGGGGGACATTATTCTCTGAATGGGATATGGGTGCCAATTTGTGGTTTAGTACACTGGGGATGGGTCTTGGATCATGGTTGGGGAAGAAATTTAGTGAATTATTCCCTAACATAATATTCTTGAGTTAATATGTCATGATTAATTCCATCAACCTTTACAAATATTTGTTGAAGTGGATCTTTCGCATACAAGTTGGATATGTAGAAATTAAATATTTTTTGCACAGTGGGATGGGTCTCAAGGCCTTGACTAGAGTCATGGGAAGAAAACAATCCTAGCTGGTAAGTCGTCACTATGTATTGTAGTAAAGGAACAATGAGAAAAACATAAATACATTAATTATAGGTTAGAGGAACTAGAAAACTAGATGAATATAGGTTATGGTAAATGATCCACTAAATCATGGCAAAGGTAAGAATGAAGAAATAATGTGAGAACATTAAAGAAACAAGAGTTTGAAGAAAGACAACTAGTCTTTCTATACAAAAACAAAAAAGGATAAGGTGGAGAAACTCAATTACATGTGGCTCATACCCTATCAGTTGATGAAATTATACGAAAATTGCTCAATGGATCTTGAATCTATAGGAATACTTCCCTATGCAGAAGAATTAACACATCTTCATAAATGATAGATGCAAGAGAAAGGGGAAGGACACCCAAAAAAAACCCTACCATGGCATGCTGACACTAGTCGAACACATATGTAAATATATCAATTATCAAGCATACAATATGACATAAATTAGAGGAAAGAAAGGAACAAATTGAAGACCGGAAGGAACTACCCAAAAATAACACATGAATCTAAGAATCCAACATATCAAGGAATTATTTAATGAGGAACCTAAATAATTGGAACCTATAGAGCAACCAAGCATCCACTCTACAGGATCACCAAGAACTAACATCCACTCTACTGATCAGGAGTCTTGGTCCTGGTCCCTAAAACCAGCAGTCCTGGTCCCTAAAGTAGAATTTGTTGGAAAGATTCACCCAATGGTTCAAATTAAACACTTCATATTCTAAGGGTTTATTAAACATGATAAGATGAAGACACTAGGGAATTGATTCAACATATGTTGTCACTACAATTTGGGAATTACTGTGTTAGGTTCGAGTTGCTTTCTAATATAAGGTTTCTATAATAAAAAACCTTAAAGAAGAAATCCTCAACATTTGGAAGAATTATGGAAAACCCCTGTTGTCACTACAATTTGGAAAATACTGGGTTAGGTTCAAGTTTATTTCTAACCTAGGGATTTTATAATGATCTTGAATAATCTAGGGGTTAGGTTCGAGTTTCTTGCTTATAAAAAAATAGGGCTCGAAAATCCTGCTCGGGGCAGCGACCGATTTTCATCCTTCTCCACCGGGCCTAGCATACATGGGAGCAGAAAAACTCTATCTATCATGGCTATGGGGGAGCTCGAATCCTTCTCTAAACCTCCCTTAAGCATCTCATTTCAGTGGGGTCGGCTTAATAGCTTATTTGGGAACCGGTTGCTGAGATAACTCAAATAAAAACAACCAAACCAGTTTGAATGCGAACCAAAATGTGGTGGGTTCGTCCACTAATTGTAACGCTTAGACTGGCCAGACTTCAGAATCCATATCAGCCAATATGGGTCAAATGTGGGTCAAATGAAACTGTCAAATGAAACTCTATTTTTACCCCTATTAACTCTATTTTCTTGGGTGCTGATCAATGAGGTTAACCTGCTCTAATAGCCTCTGCTTTTCCTCTATTTGCTAAGAAACCCTGGAGATTTGCAGAACTATCTTAAAATTTTTAAAATAGACATGAATTAGGGCACGGTACTCACAATTTTGGGATGCATTGTCTCGAGTGACAATCGACCTCCTTGTCTGCTACAAAACCACAATCCACTCTCCTTAGTCTTTGTGGGTCCAAATCATTGCTCCCACTGATATTATTCTCTGGCCAAGTTGCTTAGAACATCACTAATCACTAAACAACAAGCACCCGATAAGATGCACAAAAGAAGAATCTTTCTCGTGAAGCTGAAATGAAAATAGCGCGATAAGTCGTTTTTTTTATTGTTTTATGTTTTTGTTTCTTTATTTATATATATGTATTTAAAATAATTGTGTTATAATTATTTATATATATTGTTTTATGTTTTATGTTTTATTTATTTATTTATGCTTTTATATATATATATATACTATGTTTTATTTATATATATATGCTATGTTTTATTTATATATATATGCTATGTTTTACTTATATATAATATGTTTTATTTTTTTATATATACAAAGAGGGGGGGTGTATCTATGTGAGTCTTTATGTGTGCAATGAATCTATGATGATGAGGATGAGGATGTCGCTGATGATGATGAAGTCGATGATGATCATCATGATGTTATCCATGATGACGATCATTATCATGATGATGATGATGAAGATGAGGATGCTGATGATGTGGATGAATAAGATGATGATGATGAAGATGAAGATGATGTTGATGCCGATGATGATGATGATAAAGCCTTATGATGTTGATGATGATGACGATGATGACGGTGATGATGACGATGACGACAATGATGATGAAGATGATATGAAGTAATTAATTTGATCTAGGTTTACCGTTAATTTTAAAAATAATTTCAATGATGGTGTTGATGATGATGACGACGACAACGATGATACAGACGACGATGACAACGACGATGATGATATGAAGTAATTAATTTGATCTAGGTTTACTTTTAATTTTAAAAATAGTTTTAATGATGATGTTGATGAAGATGATGGTGTTAATGATGATGATGGAGATGAAGATGAAGACTATGATGATGATGATGATGATGGCAATGATGATGATGGCAATGAAGATGATGATGATGACGACGACGATGATGATGACGATGATGACGATGATGACGACGATGACAACAATGATGATAATTATGATTTTGATGACGACGATGACAATGATGATCATGATGACAATGATCATGAGGATAATGATGTTATCTTCATCAATTATGATGAAGATGATGATGTTGGTGATGATTATGTTGATGAGGATGATGATGATGATGATGATGGTCATGATGATGAAGACAATGATGACGACGACAATGATGATGAAGATGATGATGAGGGTGATTATGATGATAATGATTATGATGATGACGATGATTATGATGATGATGATGATTATATATGATGACGACGACGACGACGACGATGATGATGTTCATGATGATGATGAGGATGGTGAGGATGGTGGCGATGATGATCCACATGATGATGATGATGATGTTAGTAACTCTTTATTAAACGAAATAAGATAAAAGAATAGGTCTAATTAAATATTTACCTTCCATTATATTTCATCGTTGACAATGATGCCGATGATGATGAAGATGATGATGATGATACATACGATGATGATAATGACGACGACGATGTGTGATGAAGATGATGATGTGTTATGATGATGATGATGATGATGTGTGATGTGATGACGACGATGATGAAGATGATGATGAAGATGGTGATGTCTGATGATGAAGACAATGATGATGAAGACGATGATGATGAAGACGACGACGACGACGATGATGATGTTGATGATGATGATATGAGGATGGTGAGGATGATGACGACAATGAAGATGATGATAATTATGATTTTGATGATGACGATTACAATGATGATGATGATGACAATGATCATGCTATAAGGAACAAATATGCTATTGAGGAGACTCAAGCTTTGGTGGGTGGAATGACAACAATTAGGAGAGTCAAACTTTGGTGGGTGGAATGACAACATTTAAACGACTTAAGGAGCCATTGTTGTGGCAATTTAACAAAGTCTAAATATCTAAAATGATTTTGATGTTTGTCACCAAACTTTAAAGTTGCGGTAAGGTCAAAGATATATGAAAAATTTGGAATATAATATCTTTTCATGAGCCATAAGGTATGTAAAAGATAAAAAAAAACATTAATGTTATGTTCTACATTCTTATCATCTTTCCATGTTTACTCCATTCTTCATATTGAATTTGGAAACATAAACGTTATCTACAAAATCTAAAATCTAATCTTTTTATTATAGCAATAAACTAAGTAAAAATTTTGGACATCAATTTTGCTAACTACATTCTTTTATATAAATATTTTATTTAAATTAAATAATTTTTTAAAATAAACTTAAAACATTCAAAACAAAAATAAAATGATAAATTTTAAAATTTCATATAAAATATCTTATGGAAAAATATTTCAAATGTAAATAAAATAAATATTTATAGCTATATTCACTTTATTTTTATTAGCAAATATCATG